>CM046445.1:32442368-32665237 GCA_025506515.1 Flaveria trinervia | reverse complement strand
TCAAAGTTACCACTGTCTTGAGGGCCCATCAAGGCACCTACAGTAGTGGCAGCTGAATCTACATGAGTCCCCTCCACTCTAGTGGGACTCCCCTCAGTTGGATATGCTGATGGGGCTAGAGATCAGAGGTCTCATTGGGCTCAGTTGATCTTTAATGGGTGTTAAGGATCAACTTCATTGCCATGAAGAGACATGAACTCTTCATTAGTTCCGGTTAAAGGTCATGAAGGATATGGAATTTATTCCTAATGACCCGGGACTTTGATCCATGTCTAATGGCCTTTAGCCTTTGGTGGGCTGTCCCTTTTTGGCTTCTCAGGAAAGTATAGAGACTCATCCTGAGGGCTTTTGTTTGGGCTTCAGGCTCATGGAATTGAGACTAAGGAGACTTAATGGCATATTGAGAAAAGAGTGAAGGAAGGTGGGACCTCAGACGAGTGCGAGCCCATGTTTCCACTCTAGCCATTTTAGGTAAAAACAGGAAGAACTTGTTCAATCAAAGGAGATTGAACAAGGGTTCGTTAGGACATCTCTGGTAGGTAAGATGGATGGGAGGAGAAGATAAATTGGCAATGTGAGGGTAGTTGCTATTGTGGGTTCATCACCTGTGGGGTTAACAGGGATGTCACCAGGCCATGGCTTAATCATACTGAAAGAAGTGCAGTTAATCTTCCAGTGAAATTGGTGGACACTTTGTTTAAAACTTTGAAGATGGTCGATCCCATGTGAGGGATAGTGAAAGTAGCTGCATAGACAAGCTGACTTTGGTCCAGTTCATAGTTGATGATATGCTAAAGGAACCTAGGAGGAGGTTCCCCGTCAGATTTGTCAGCACAAACATTAAGTAGTTAAAGCGGGGCTTTTCACCATTCATGAACTAGGTACCCTACTTCATATGGGATTTGATCCCATCCCCCAGACTTGTTCGTTAAGCAATAAAGGACAACATGCAACAGGAACTTCTAATTGTAAGAGAAGTTGAACTTGTAAACAGTAAACCTATTAACATCACCACCATAACCTATCAGGGTATATGTATCATCAAGATTAGTCTTGGGAATTTAGTAGGGGGCCTTCATCATGAAGCTCCAAATGCTCACTGATGATTTGTTCAGAGATGACCAACTCCTGGCCACAAATGCTCGACCTGATAACCCTAACTTGATTTAGGGTTTCAATACGACCTTTGGCCCAAACTCCTCCATTGGTTAAGATAAATAGTAGGGTATACGGTCAGGTAGTATAGAGATTGGGTGATAAAGAGATGATTTCAGAGAAGTTAGCATCCCTAGATGAATCCAGAATGCGACTTGATTGTGCTGAGGGTTTAGTGACATTTTGAGAAAGAGCAGAGGGAAACAAGATTGAGGATGGAGAAAGTTAAAGTGAAAGTGCTCTGGGTAGTAAAAGTGGTAAAAAGATGAAAATGATGAGTCGGGATTACTTAAATGGGTGAAAGGCTGGTGTTGGGTGGAAGGTGAAAAGATGGTTTAGGGTAAGATGTGACAGTGGCGGCAAGGTGAAAAACCATTCAAAAGATTCCGACATCATTAATAAAATCTTTACTTTTTACTATGGTGGCCAAAGGTTTCCGTTACAGAGAGAAGTCTTCTTCCAAAGGTAAAAGGATTTCCGAAGGTTTTTCTCTTCCGATGCCAACTTATTTCCGAAGGTAAATGAATTTACTCCGAGAATAAACGTGTCTCCGAAAGAAGAAGCTTTCAAGCTTCGGAAGCATTGATGATAAGCTTCTAAGACTAAAAACTCTTCGGAAGATAAAACTTCAATCGAGAGAATTGCCTTCAGAAGATGATGAAAAGTTCTTCCAAGGATAATTTTCTGTTCAGAAATACTCACACTTAGTCAAATGTGAAGAAAAACTTTTGTAACAGGGCTTAGATTGTAATTGACAAAAGACAAGACACGTGTTAAAAGTTTTTCAAATGAGACATATTAGTCAATGTTTATCATCCTAATAGCTTTAATGAGATACTTAATCTTTGTTCATCAAAGGCTTTGGTGAATAAATCAGCATATTGTTCATTTGAGTCAACTTTGACTAATTTAATAAGTTTTTCTCATTAATTCTCTAAGAAATGGTACCTGATATCATTGTACTTTGTCTTGGAGTGCTTCACAGGATTTTTAGTGATGGAGATAGCAGTGTTGTTGTGAATGTGGATAGGAGTGCTCATGAAGTTGAATCCATAGTCTAGCATCTAGTTATGAATCCACAGCAGCTGAGCATAGCAACTTGCAATAACAATGTATTCAGCTTCAGTAGTAGATGTAGAGACATGGGATTGCTTTTTGCATTGCCATGAGATGATCCTACACCAAGAAATTGACATCCTCCTTATGTGGATTTCTTCTTAATGTTGTAGCCACCATAGTCACTATTGAGTAGTCATAGAGATAAAGTTGGAGTTTCTGGGATACCAGAGACCAAGCTTTGGTGCTCCTTTGAGGTATCTAAGAATTCACTTGGTAGCAACTAGGTGAGACACCTTTGGAGCAGCCTGATATATACACAAATGCAAGTAGCAAACATGATATCAGGTCTACTTACTATGAGATACATTAGAGAACCGATGATTGCCCATCAGTATCCTCCCCCTTAGAGCCAGGACACTGATCATTGTTTCTGGGTATGGGTGTCTTTGCTGGCTTACAATCTTTCATATCAAATCTTTCTAAGATATCATAGACATACTTAGATTGATTGACAAAGAACCCTTCCTTCATTCGGTTCACTTGAATTTCAAGGAAAAAGTCCATTTTTCCCATAGAACTCATCTCAAACTTCTTCTTCATGATGCTCTGAAAGTCTTTACACATCTGGTCATTTGAATAACCAAATATGATATCATTAACATAGACCTAAACAAGAAAAATGTCTTTCTTAGAATTCTTGATAAAAAGAGTCTTGTCAATGGTTCTCTAGTGTAACTGTTCTTTAGGAGAAACTATGACAAAGTCTCATACCACAGCCTAGGTGCTTGGTGCAGCCTATAAAGAGCTTTATCCAATTTGCACACATAGTTGGGATACGGTGGGTCTTCAAATCCTAGAGGTTGGCACGCATAGACCTCTCTGTCTATATTTCCATATAGAAAGGCACACTTGACATCAAGTTGGTAGACAGTAAAATTCTTGGATGTAGCATAAGCAAGGAAGATTCTAACTGCCTCAAGTCTTGCAACAGGTGCAAAGACATCAATATAATCAATTCCTTCATCTTGGGTGTATCCTTGAACAACTAGTCTAGCTTGTTCTTGATGATCAAGCCTTTTTCATCTCTCTTGTTTCTGAAAACCCATTTAGTGCCTATAGGTACTTGACCAGATGGTAGTGGGCAAAGGTTTCAAACCTTTGTCTCTTGAATGAAGCAACTCTTCTTGCATTGACTCAACCCAGCTACTATCCTTTAAAGCTTCTTCTACTTTCTTTGGTTCCATCTGAGACAAAAAGCATGAGTACGAGCAGACATGCCCATGATGAGTTTGTCCCCTTGTTCTCACGCCTTCAGAGACTTCTCCAATGATGTTCTCAGCTGGATGAGTGTTGTGAATCCTTAGTCTGGGAATCACTTCTAGTTGCAAAGATAAATCCAAGTTGGACATATTTTGCTCAGGAACATGAACACTTGTCCAGCTATTGTTTCAATGTCATTCAATGAGGACTGATTGAATGAAAGAGAAACATCATCAGCAGCAGTTGACTGAGATGTAGTATTAACAGTTGCAGGTTCCTTCATAATACTACTTCCATTAGTTTGGTGTTGTATGTTATCAGTTGATGAGTTATTAGACACACTTTGCTGATAACTTGTTGAAGCTCCACCGATTCCTGAAATGGTCATGTTATCGGATCTACCAATGATGGAGCTTGGGGTTCAGAGACTCTTGGAGGACTTGGAAGAGATCCGGGTAACTCAAATAGCTGGTCTTCATCAGAATCACTTTGAGTACCTGTTCTAGCCAAAACATTCTCACAAGATGGTTTAGAATAGTTTGCAAACAATTCTAAGTCAAAAATATGATCAAGGCCATTCCCCCTAACACAAGGAGTGTGCTCATTAACAACAATGTTGGATGATTCCTCAAATTATTGATTTTTTATGTTATAGACTCTATAAGCAATAAAGGTGGAGAAATATCCAACAAAGATAGCATCATCCGACTTCTCAGCAAATTTTGTAAAATTTTTCTTTGTGTTAAGTACGGTACACCTGCTGCCAAAGGACCTTAGAAAGCCAATGAACGGTGGCATCTTATTCCATAGCTCATAAGGGGTTTTTCCGTGTGACTTGACAATAAGGACCCTGTTTTGCACATAGCATGCAGTGTTGACTACCTCTGCCCAGAATGTTAGAGGCAGCTTTGAATCAGCTAACATGGTCCTAGTAGCCTCAATCAGTGTCATGTTCCTCCTATCAGCAACACCATTTTGTTGAGGAGTTCTTGGAGCACTGTATTGTCTGGTGATCACTTTTGAGTTACAGAATGAGTCAAGAACTTGATTCTTAAACTCAGTCCCTTCATCACTCCTGATAATCTTTACCTTGTGATCATTTTAGTTTTCAATTTTAAGAATAAAAGACTTTAAATTTCCAGTAGTTTCATCTTTAGTTGTTAAAAAATACACATGTAAATCTTGTAAAATCATCAAGTATCACAAGGTAATATGATTTCCTTCCAATGCTCATTATACTTGTTGGACCAAATAAATGCATGTTCAATAAGTGTAATGGGGTGGCGATAGAGTTAACCTTTTTGGATTTGTAAGAGACTCTATGTTGCTTTCCTTTCAGGCAAGCCACATAGTTATCTCTATAGAAAAATTCCTTTTCGAGCACACCATGTACCAAGTTATATTTAACCAATTTGTTCATCGTTTAAAAATTTACATGACATATACGTTTATGCCATAAGGTAGACTCATCACCATCAACTTTGGAAAGAAAGCATGATACTACACCTAATGGAGAAACAATGTTCATAATCAGGTTGTATATCCCCTTTCCTAAGAGATCTAAGAAAAACCAATTCCTGAGGAATTGTTAAGATCTAGTATTTGAACAAAACACCAACTGATTAACGTGTTAAACCAAACCAAATAATGCGGAATCCTATTCGATTGGCGATCCAATCAGTGAGAACGCACATAGACACAATAATGTATTGAATCTAACGTCAAGAATCGATTAGGAATCGATCTGCAACGTTCTATGAACTTGGAGTACGAACTTAGAGGCTTCTAGATGGCTAGGGTACGTCTGGAGTCGAAGTGGATTCAATGCTTATATTTTTCCACAAATTAAGTGGTATTCAGAGGTTAGGGTTGCTCATTCGGGCGACTGAACCAATAGCATGGTTCATTCGTGCGATTGAGCCATGCGGTTGATCCATTCGCACGACTGAGTGTTCAGTCGTGCGACTGAGTCATTTTCATGAAGTTGTTCAGGCGTATGGACTATTTAGGCGCATGGACACTCAGTCGCATGGCCATTCGGACGCATGACCACTGTTTGGGCGCATGGTCCAGTCAGACGCATATGAACTTCACTTAACCAAGTTTGAATGTATTCATTATTATAACATTATGTATATCAATTCAAACAATCACAAACCTATATAATCTAGTCAATATGCATTACCAACTCATTAATGAAATATTAACATTATAAATCACAACCAAACATTATCATTTCATTTAGTACCCAATATTACATAAGTGCAAGACATTCAAGACATATTACATTGAGATCAGGATCTAGGTACATATGTGTATCAAACAACTCCCCCTTGGACCTAGATCTATCTATTGTCTTACATCTTTCATAATTTCCTCAAACTTTATGTACTTAGCTTCTTTGGTGACTCCTATATTTTTCTCGAAAGCAAAATAGAGTCGTATTACATTCTGAAATTGCAAAGCTTGTACTATATATTGTGAGTCATAGAACAATGGCCACTTGTATAATGTATAAACATCATTAGCTGACAAGTTGGTAAGCCACATTGGGTCAAACACCCTTATGGTTTCCATTGTACCATTTTTGTTTAAGGCTATCACGGCCTCTCCCATTCTCCAATCATAGTACCACCATTTGAAGTGTGGAGTGAAGTCCTGAGGCATCTCACGTAGTGGGATCTTTGACATTATACGTGGTAGGCTCCACTTCAACACTACTTTTTGTTTGCCAGTTATGGCATCAACCTCAGATCTTCTGATGTACCTTGTTGGTTGTTGAGGTTTGAAGTTGACCCATCTGGTGTAGTACTCCCTCTTTAGAGCTACTTCAAACTAGCCTGACATCTTACAAGGGTCAGCGTATAGCAATTTTAACATTGCTAACTATTTAAGCTCAAAACCTAGAAGAGTCTTCAGGTCGTGTGGAAACCTGAAATACTCAATTCCCTTCTCACGTTTAACCGCGTAAACGTTAAGGTCCTCAAAATGTTCCCATGCTATGATCCTGCCTGCCACCTTTTGATGTTTCTTGACCTTATACAGTTTGGTGTAGGCAGTTGACGTTGAAGCGCTGCGTTGGGCTCTTATCTCCTCAAAACATGTTGCCCATTCTGCCTTTTTGATGTTCACCTCAGCATCTGTGGCTTGGGCCTTATCTTTATCCTTTCCGGACTCTTGCTCCATCCTGTCCAGAGTCTCAAAAGTGTCACTGACAAGAGTGTCTCCCAGATTGGGAATGGCAGTTCCCTCCTTGTCAGTGTACTCTGGATAGTGTTGAGCAGTTACATCTTCTATCTCAATCTCATCAACACCCTGAAGCTCATCATCACTCTCTACATTCACAGTCGGGGCATCTTTCACAATCACTTCAGCATTCAGCATGAACATTTCGGGTAGTTGCTCATCAGTGAGATTGTGAATGATTTCTCCTTCTTCAGGAGTATACATCACCGATCTCCTGACAATACCCTGCAGATCAAGAATCTACATCAGTTGAGTCTTGACCTATTAGAGGGGAGCAATACCATATTCATCTCGTTGAAAGTCTGGATCTGCTTGATTTACACATTCAACACAACAATCAATAGTTAATAATCAAGACATAACCATTTACATTACATATAGACATTCATTTCATAAATTTTATACATGATCCAAATACAATGAATTTAAATAACAATAAAGCATCTAAACATTACTCTTGTCCTGGATCATCGGCTCTTCTGCTAATAGGGCTGATGTGGAGGCACCTTGATCTTGTGCTCTTTTGGTTCTCCTTTCACTGGCAGATGTGGCCCCATAATAGGTGAGTCATCATCATCATCACAAACATCATCTCCAACATCACCACAACCATCATCATCCTCATAATCACTGTCATCATCACTATCATCCCCATCCCCTTCCTTAATCTTAAGGGGGTCTTCCTTGGATCCTTTTAGACGTAGTATGATGGTCTTGTTAGTTGTCTCCAACTCCTCAATCTTCTTTGCTGATAGGGGATTCTGCTCCGAGAGTTGGGACATCTCTGCACGTTGAGCATCCAACTGTTTTGCCTGCTGAGATATTTGCAGAGCTTGGGCAGTAGTAAGGTCTACTAGCTGACGCAGCTGAGTAGTCTTCTCTTCGTCTGCCGCCAACAACCTTAGCACCATTTGGTTAAGTGCTAAGAGCTGTTCCTCTACCCCACTGGGAGGCAAAGGTGATCCTGAGGGGTATGATGGTGGTACAACATGGTGGCTAGTGGTGGTGGTGGTGGCTGTGGTGTATATTGGGGGTAGAATAACTGGTGGAGGTGTGGTTGTAGTAGTGGAGGGTATGGTAGTGATGGTAGCTGTGATGGTGGTAGTGGGTGGAGTAGTGGTGGTAGAAGTAGTGGTGGTGGTGGTAGTGATGAAGGTGAGTCGTCTCTTCTTCTTCTTCATGCCGTGGGGCTGAGCCATCCTCTTCTTCCTCGATCCTATAGAGGAGGATACTCCCCCTAGAACATGGCTCGGCTGATCGGGAGCATACGTTGGATCAGTATCACCTCTCCCGACCCGCCGAGGCGTTCACCAACCGCCCGGAGCCCTCGTTTTGTGGCGATGACTTTACTGCCAACAGTCCAGGTCAGAGGCTCCTCATCTGACTCCTCCTCCTCACCAGGTATGAATTCCTGATGGAATCCAGCAGTCTCTGCTACATCTCTAGTGGGGGCAAATGCTGGAGATGCAGTATCAGCAGTGGGGTCCCTTGGTTGAGTGGGCCCTTCATCTCCAGCATCCCCGCTGTCATCATCATCAGAGTCGTGCTCCGGGAGCTGTAGCTGCTCATCATCTGAGTCGCTGTCTACGTGACGCCATTTTCTCCTCCCCAACGCCACGTAGTTCTCCTGTGCTAGATACCCTATAAGTCTCTTTACCGGGGGCTTGACCTGCTTTCCCCGGTAAACCCTCATACGACCTAATGGCATATCATCCATGATCTCTAAAGCCATTGCATCGTAGCTCTCCTTTGGAAGCGAGGGTAGCTTTTCGTCAAAAATCATCTGTAAGAATCTAGGGTACATGCAAAAACCCCTCTTGCCCTTTGTCTCCAGGTTCTCTATGAGGTAGAAGAAGAACATGCTCGAAAAGCTGAAGGGGTAGTTCAGCACCAGTGCCACGTAGGCATTTTGTATCTGTCTGATAGGTCGTCAAACCCCCCCTTCTGGAAGCTATGCACTCCAGAATAACTGTGCCAAGTACTTATACTGGGGGCATAGGTTGCTCTTGTTGAGCACACCTGAGTTGATGTCCCCAGTGTAATTAATCCTCAGAAAACAGCCTCTCACCGTTAGTGGGTGAAGCTTGGTGGGGTGGTCAGTATCATCTCCCAACCCAAGTACACGCTGAATGTCTTTAGCTGTAATCTCGATGACCATACCAAAGATGGAGCTCCGAATGCTGTATGGCTCTCGTGATCTATCCACTGATGCATTCTCCCAGAAGGCCTGTTGAATAGACCTGTAAGGAGTGCATGGTGTAGAAATAGCTCGGTGGATCCTGGATCGCTTAAGAAAGGCGATGATCCCTGCGAACTCGGCCCCATACCGAGTTGTGTGGTCTAAGTGAGCACATATGTTGTGCTTGGGGTTGATAGACCATCTATCAGCCATAGATCTGTAACATAAGATACATAAATGTTAGATACTTACATAACACAAATCAGTTCTAAGTAACTTGATAGAATTCATTCCGGTTCATTCATGCGAATGAATCATGCAACTGTGTTAAGTTGGTTGTCCTATCATGCGACTGGACTCATTCGGGTGAATGAACAGGCGACTGAGTTCAATCGGTTGGCTGATCCTGCGATTGGTTCAGTCGGCCGACTAAGCACATTCTTATGATTCTTCGGCCGATTGAGCTATTCGGCCAGCTCAATCGTGCGATTGGAGTTCATCCAGACGACCAGTCGCATGACCCACTGTTCGGTCGACTAAGGTTCGAATCTTGACCAATTCATGAAATTAAACGTTGTGTATAGGTTCTTTAGACTCCCAATCACTTAACTAATGACCTAATAACTTTAGTTTTAACAACTGCTGAAGACTTGATCAGCTGTTTGACAAAGTCTGAAGATTTCAACAGCTGAAGACTAAAGTACTGAAGACTTCAAAAGCTGAAGACCAAAGTCTGAAGATCAACAGCTGAAGACTAAAGTACTGAAGACCTCAATAGCTGAAGACTAAAGTACTGAAGACTTCAACAGCTGAAGACCAAAGTCTGAAGATCAACAGCTGAAGAACAAAGTATTGAAGATCAACAACTGAAGTACAATGACTGAAGACATTAGCTGATGACAACAGCTGAAGTTCAAGTACAAGTACTCAAGCCTTCAGAGTTTGTTACAACAGCTGAAGAAGCATTCTTCAGTTGTTGTGATGGTTTCCTTTCAGTAGTTTTCTTTTTGTTTCAGTATTTGTAAAATGACTGAAGAGCATGTTCTTCAGTCGTTGTAGTTTCAATAGTTTCTTTTAGTAGTTGTAGTGATAGTTAACACTTAGCATTTTTGTAAGAAGATGTCAGCTGTTTGACATCTTCAGTAGTTGTGTTAACTATCGGTAGTTTGAATAAATTCTATTAGATGTCACTATCAAGTGACATCAGCAGACGTCACATCTCCTATATAAGAGGTGTTGACCTAATTGTATTTGTGACATTCTGTTACCACGAAAGCGAATATTGAATGAAATATATTGCAGAATTCTTTCTGTCTATAACCGTTTGTTCTTACCTTCAATATCTTTTGTGTTCTTGTGAATTAGCTAATTCATTGTTTGATTTCCGCTGCTATACTCTCTAATCAATCAAACATAGATCGTTGATCCTAACAAATGGTATCAGAGCCGGTTAATCATTGATCGATCTAACAGTTGATCATTGAAACTGCTATTTGATATCTATGTTTGATTGAATTAGCTTATTTGCAAGAACTGGTTATAGATTATTGATTTTCTTCCGCTTTCGTTTATTAATTTTGAGATCTCTCTTGGTTCAATTTGGTTTGTTGGGTTTTGTTCTAAATCTATTATAGCTTAATTGAATTTGGTTGAATCTGAGATGACTACTCCTTCTAATGACCCTCACAATACCGGTTCCTCAACCAAGCCTCCGATGCTGGTTAGGACTGAGTATAACATATGGCAACGAAGGATGCTTCATCACCTGTCTGTTAACAGTTTAGGTTGTTGGACATCTGTGGTACATGGATCACATAAGCCTATGGTGAACAATCCGGAAACCAATCAAATGGTTCTGAAGAAGAAGGAACAATACTCAGATGAAGATTGGAAACTGTTTGAGATTGATGCTAAAGCCCATGGAATTCTGGCCATGGCACTGCCGAATGAAATCTATTCAGGGCTTATGCATCATGAAACTGCTCATGACCTCTGGAATGCACTGAAGGAACAATTCGGTGGAACTGATGAGGTCTTAGCAAACAACAAAGAAATCCTCGCCCAATATATGAGACATTCTCTCATAGAAAGGGTGAGACACTGACTCAACAGTTTGAGCGTTTTTCCTGTTTGATCTCTGAGCTGAAAATGGTGAAACAGGAATACACCAACAGCCAGATGAATAACAGTTTCCTCAGATCACTGCCTGAGAGATAGGACACATACACTATTTTCCTACGCTCTAGTGCAAATCTGGATAGCCTATCTCTCACCCAACTTCATGGGAAACTGCTTACATTCGAAAGAGAGATAGAGCAGAAAAGGAAACTGTCATCATCAGGAAAGCTCACTGATGACTTTGTACCAGGGAACACTGCCTTGGTTGGTCATGATTCAGAATATGCTGCATCTGAAAGCAATTATGATGAGCATATTGATTCTCTTCAAACAGTTCTGATCATGCATTTGTTGGTATTGATAATCATTCTGGCAGTAATAGTGACAATCTATGCTTCATCATGGATGATCTGAAGGGAATTGTGATGATGATTTAGAAGAGAGGGATATTCTATGCCAAATGGCCTTAGTTAATATCAGATCTCAAAAGTTCTACAAGAGAACTGGCAGGAAATTTCCTGGACTCTCTGGCAAAACCAAAGTTGGTTTTGACAAGAGTAAGTTGAGGTGTCACAAATGCCAAAGGCTTGGACACTTTGCAAGAGAATGTAGATCAACTGGATCTAACTCTTCTGCACCCTTTGTGACTTTTCCTAGCACTAGTCTACAAAACAGAGGGCAACATCCTGCTGGTTCTGGTCATCAATCACACCCTGTATCTCCTGCATACTTTGTCCCCCAGGGTCCAATGTCATATCCTTTTCCCTGCTATTACTTGCCTCAGCCAAATCCGGTTCAATCTCCAATTGCACAACAACCACATGCATTACCTGAACCTCAACCTTCCCAATCTCATCAACAAACTCAACCTCAACAACACAGCTTTTTCACCCCAGGAGTTGTTGACTGGAGCAGTTTACCAGATGATTTGTCTGGTCATGAACAACTGTTCTCTGGTGCTGGTCAACATGGTGGTGACAGTCCTTTTGGAAATCTAGCTCTTATGGCTTTGGAGTCTGCTGATACTTCATCCTCTAATGCCTTTACACCACAGGTATCACAGGTATCCACTGAGGCAAAAGCCAAACTATGTTCTGAAACATGCATAGCCGCATTTGCATCTATTAGAGAAGCAAACATAGCTTTAATTAACAAGAACATTGGGCTAGAACAAACAATTTCCAAAAGCAAAGCTGAATTTGAGTCTGTGATTAATGATAAGAATGATGAGATTTACAAACTTAAATGCCAAATCACTGATGATAAGGCTAGGGAAGAGTTACTTCTAGAGAAGTACAGAGACCTCAAAGAAACACTTGCAACTACCCAGGTAGAGTGTGATCGATGGGTAAATTCTTGCAAGGGTTTTGAAATGCTTCTTAGTAAGCAATCTGCTTCCAATGTGAAGTTTGGCATTGGTTATAATCACACTGCTCCTCTTACAGACTTTACTCCCAGAGCAGAGGTAGAATCTGATGGTGAAAGCAATAACCAATCCTTTTCATCATGTGATCTACTATCTGATATAGCACCATCAGAAGTAGAAGTCAGCATTAATTCCTCAGAAACTATCAGCTGATGTTGATGGGTCAAATGCTGACACTCACATTATCACAAAGTTGATCACTCCAGGTGATATTCACAAAGTACTGAAAGTACTAAAAAGAATGTCATAACACCTGGAGAACAAGCCCAAACTACTACATGTACTAAAGGAAAGAAAACTGCAAGTAGAAAGGGTGAGAAAACTACTGAAGAAGATATCAAGAAAGCAGGTACTAAAGCAAAGAAAACTGCTAGTACTGATAGCAAACTGCTGAAAAACAAGTCTTCAGTAGTTTCATCTTCTTCAGCAGATGATCAACTTAAGATGAAGAAAAAGCATGTGAAATATGTGGCTTATTCAATCATCTTACTGATGATTGCTGGTATAAAAAGGGCTCCAAACTCAAACATAATGAAAACATTAAGAGAAAATGGATAAAATGAAAACTGAGTTTGAAATCAAATTTGTACCAGCAACATCAAAACTTGTAACCCCAAAATCCAAAAAGAAATCCACAAAGAAAAGGGTTAAACAGGTAACAGCTGAGGTTGCTCAAAGAGAGATGGTACAACACATGAACTCATCAAACTCAAGCACTAATGTGTCTGATGAGCTGAAGGCTTTATCACAAAATCAAACACAACTTGTTATGATGGTTCAACATCTATTGGGGAGAGTCAACCAATTAGATGCTCCTATGTTGAAACCACAGAGAAGAAAATCCATGCCAAAGGAATCTTCTTCTTCACCATCTCCATCCCCTCAGGCTGTTATTCATAGCAAGTCTGTTAGTTTACCATTTGTTGATGTGAATAGACCCAAAACCAAAAAGGTTTGGGTCTCAAAAACTAACTAATGTTTATGATTGCAGGGTTCTTCAACATGCCAAAGTAGCATCTGGTATGTAGATAGTGGGGGATCTATGCATATGACAGGGAACAGCTCTCTTCTTCAGACTACTCTCAAGGAAAGAAGGGGTTTGTTTCTTTTGGCAATGATGCTAAGGGTTACATCATTGGAAAAGGCTTTGTCTTCAATGGAGAAATAAAGTTTGATGATGTTAATCATGTGGAAAATCTCAAGTACAATCTCTTGAGTGTCAGTCAAATGTGTGATAAAGGCCATGTTGCTCTCTTCACCAGTCAGAACTGCAGGATTCTGTCATCCAAAGTTCTGAATTTGATTGATAAGGTGTTGGATGATCACACTCTCTGAGGGCCAACAGGACAGGAAGAGTGTATGCCTTATATCTTTTCAAGAAAATAAATATCAGAGGCCATCCTTGCCTATTTTCCAAAGCCTCTCCTCAGGAATCTAAACTGTGGCACAAAGGCTGGGTCATGTTAATTTCAAAAACATGAATCAGCTGATCCACAATAGATTAGTGAGAGGCTTACCAATAAAGGAGTTCCACTGTGATGAAACCTGCACTGCTTGTTTAAAAGGAAAACAACACAAAGTCTCATCCCTCCTATTGAAGAGCCTAAGTCCACTGCCTGCTTGCACTTACTGCATATGGATCTATTTGGTCCTGTGAGAGTGATGAGCATGGCAAAAAAGAAATACTGTCTGGTAATTGTGGATGATTACTCTAGATTTGTGTGGACTTTCTTTCTACATTCAAAGGATGAGGTTGCTCAGAAGATTATCAACTTTGTGTTGTATGTTGAGAAATAGTATTCCCTTTCAGTCAAGTGTATAAGGAGTGACAATGGAACTGAATTCAGAAACCATACACTTGATGAATTTTATCTTTCAAAGGGAATCAAAAGGCAGTTTAGCATCCCAAGGACTCTAGAACAAAATGGAGTAGTGGAGAGAAAGAACAGGACCCTAATTGAAGCTGCAAGGTCTATGTTGGCTCACTCTGGTTTGCCACTGACCTTTTTGGCTGAAGCTGTTAACACAGCTTGCTATGTGCAAAATAGAGCCTTAGTAAATCAGAGGTTGATGAAGACTCCATATGAAGTTCTACATCACTTGGCTCCTCTAATTTCATTTTTCAAAGCATTTGGGTGTCCCTGTTTTATTTTCACACAAAGGATCAACTCCAAAAATTTGATCCTAAGGTGGATGCAGGGTATTTTGTTGGTTATTCATCTACTGCAAGCATACAGAGTCTTCAACTGCAGAACAAAGATAGTTGAAGAGACTTTGCATGTGAAGTTTAATGAATCACTATGGACAAGATTCCACAAAACCCTGTGGAGTTGTTTGATTTGGACATACTGCAATATGTTACTTATCACCTCCATTTGTTGCAGACCATGTGGATAAATCATCTCCTGCAGCATGTCTTCCACCTGGTGGTATTGATGATGATGATGATAATATCAATACTCACCTATTCAAGTTTAGTGACCAACTGCCTGAGTCTGCTAAACTTGATGTTCCTGTAGCTTCAGCAGTTCCATCCATAACAAATGCTGATGAGATTTCTGATTCCTCTACATCTTTTGAGTTACCATCAAATTCTTGTTTCAAGAGTCTGCATCACATCTGCTGCTGCTGAAGGTTCTACAAACACTTGCACAGATATCATTGTTTATCAAGAGCTGAAGAATCACCCAATGTCTCAAATCATTGGTGATATCATGCTGGAGTTTCAACAAGAAGTCAATTGTCTAACTTCTGCTTCTATGCTCTCTTCATCAGTCAGCTAGAGCCAAAGAACTATCATGTTGCTTTAAGAGACAATGGATGGGTAAGCCATGCAGCTTGAGCTACTTCAGTTCAAGAAACAGCAAGTGTGGGAACTGGTTCCTCTACCCCCAGGTAAGTGTGCAATAGGCACTAAATGGGTGTTTAGGAATAAAACTGATGAAAATGGGCTTATTGTTAAGAACAAGGCTAGACTGGTTGTACAAGGATTCTCATAAGAAGAAGGTATTGATTATGATGAAACCTTTGCCCCTGTAGCCAGACTAGTGGCAAATAGATTGTTCTTAGCCTATGCTGCATTCCACCATCTTAAAGTTTTTCAAATGGATGTCAAAAGTGCATTTTTATATGGTAAAATAAAAGAAGAAGTTTATGTGTGTCAACCACCAGGTTTCGAGGACAATAAACATCCTGAATGGGTGTAAAACTTGACAAGGCTCTTTATGGGCTGAAACAAGCTTCTAGAGCCTGGTATGAGACACTTTCCACTTTCTTCTCAAGAATAATTTCACTAGAGGCTCCATAGATAAAACTTTGTTTATTAAGAAGGTGGATCAGCATAAGCTACTTGTTCAAATTTATGTTGATGATATTATTTTGGCATCCTCTGATTTCCAGTTGTGTGATGATTTTACCAAATTAATGAAAAAGAGGTTTGAAATGAGTGCAATGGGAGAATTACAGTTCTTCTAGGCTTGCAAATCAAACAAAAGACTGATGGAACCTTTATTCATCAGTCCAAATATACAAAAGATCTTTGAATAAGTTTGATTTACAAAATTGTAAGCCCTGTTCTACTCCCATGTGCAACACCACACAACTGGATGCGGATCAGAAAGGTAAAGCTGTTGATGAAACACTTTACAGATGTATGATTGGGGCCTTGATGTACTTAACAGCTTCTAGACCAGATATCATGTTTGCTACTTGTGTCTGTGCTAGATTTCAGGCTGCTCCTAAAGAGTCTCATTTGATTGCAGTCAAGAGGATTTTTAGATATTTTCAAGGTACACAATCTCTAGGTTTATGGTATTCCACTGGACACTCTTGAAAATTAGTTGCTTTTTCAGATAGTGACTATGTAGGGTGCAAGTTAACTAGAAAGTCAACTTCTGGTGGATGCCAATTCCTAGGCAACTGTTTGGTTTCTTGGCAGAGTAAGAAACAAACATCTGTTGCTACATCCACTGCTGAAGCAGAGTACATTGCAGCTGCAAGTTGTACTTCTCAGGTACTCTGGCTTCAGAACCAACTTTTGGATTATGGCATTACAGAGACTAAGACTCCATTATTAATGGATAGTGCTTCAGCTCTGTGCATTGTCAAAAATCCAGTCCAGCACTCTAGGACAAAACATATAGAGATCAGACATCATTTTATTAGGGATTGTTTTGAAAAAGGTCTGATTGATCCTAAGTTTGTGCCTAGTGTTGATGAGCTTGCAAACATTTTTACTAAGCCTTTGGATAGTTCAACTTTCCAAAACCTAGTGTTACGGCTTGGTATGCTGCAGCTAGAATAAGTGATAACTACTGATGATCTTAGTATATAAAAACTGATGATCATTAGTACCATATCACATACAGTACTGATTCTGTTAAAACAACTGATAAAGTTACAACTACTGATGTAGTTATAACTACTGATGTCAATAAAAACAGATAAATACTGATGTCCTATGAAACAACTAAAAACAGCTAAAAGGCTGATGAGTAAGTGTTGAGGACAGTATGAAACAGCTGAAAGGCTATGAATTGACGAAAACTACTGATGAGAACTTTCTCTTCAGTTGTTTCTACAACTGTTGTTTCATCCTAAACAACTGATGACAAAACCATGTCTTCAGTAGTTTCACAACTACTGATGACTAACACCAAGTCATCAGCTGTTTACAACAACTGATGACAAAACCATGTCTTCAGTAGTTTCACAGCTACTGATGACTAATATCAAGTTATCAGTTGTTTACAACACCTGAAGACCACACGAGTCTTCAGTTGTTTTCAAACATCTGAAGTCAAAACCATGGTTTTTAGTAGTTTTATAACTGCTGATGCCTAAAACCAAGACTTCAATTGTTTCAACTTCTGAAAGGGTAATACCATGTCATCAGTCGTTTACAACTACTAATGACTAACACCAAACCTTCAGTCGTTTCCTAACCCTACCCTATAAATACCCCTTACCTAATCCTTCAGCGCTTCATCCTCTCCAAACCTAATGTTCAAATCTCCCAAACTTCTCTCTCATTAATGGTGACCATGCAGCTCAAACCATGCCATAACTGTGTTGCCTACCTCACAAAATCACCTTTCTGGACAAAGTTCGAAAACGCCATTGATCTAATGGTCCAATCTCCCTACCAAACGGCCTTCCTTCTAAATCCCACCATTCACGCCGAATCCTTACACCAGTTTTGGACGAACGTCACCCTTCTAACTGGGGAGAACAACACCGAGTCTCTCCAGTCATTCGTCAACAATCATCAAGTGGTCATCACTCCGGAAGTCATTCGCCAAACCCTTAACTTGGATGATGCCACTTTCCCCGTTGGGTATCCAAAGGGCATAACTAATTTATCCTTTGCCCACCATGGATATCAGGGAAACCTCAATGCCTCTACCATCCTGAAGACGCATTTCCATGATGCAGAATGTCTTATCTTTCACATGGTTAATGTTTGCTTATCTCCTAAGACATCCTCTGGGATCAAATGTCTACCAGGTGGCAGCAGGTACTATTCTCTATCCTTGAGCAACAAGACTTAAACTTTTCTGAAATTATTTTTCTTGAACTTAAGGATATGGCCTCAAAACCTCTTTCTAATCGATGGATATTATATCCTCGGTTCATTATGGCCATCATAGAGAATCAGCTGCAAGCTGAGGGACTTGTTGGCCTTGGAGTCCCTACAATGGCTGTATTGCCTGAAGTATACTCCAGGCACAACTCTGACCACACACTGAAACAGGCTGCCAAACTGCGAAAACCCACGCAGTTGGAACCCACAACCACCACCTCCAGAACTAGAGTCTCCACCAAACCTAAATCCAAAAAGCCAAAAACGGCTACTCAGGGAGATGAGTCCCCTGAGGCTGCCCTGTACCACAAACACAGGAACCACATACTGGTATTAACCCCCCAGTTGTGTCAAAGACTCAACCTGCCAAAGCCGCACTGATATAGTGATCAAAACCATTGATGAGAGGCTTTCCTCAGTAATACAACCCTTAATAGTGGAGGTTGTGGGCAAAAAGCTTTCTGACAATCAAACCCTTGCAACCAATGCAACCAAAAAGGGGGAGATTCAGTCAATGAAAGCAAAAAGAAAGAGAAGTGCAGAGAGGAAAGAGAAAGAGAAAGAAACAGATGTGACAGTAGTGGACAAAGAGAAGGAGTTGGCTGTGGAGACTGAAAAAGAGAAGGAGAAGGAAGCTGACATAGAGAAATCAAAGAAAAGAAAGAATGAAAAGGAGACTGCCTTGGAGCTGATGGTAAAAGAGGCAGATGCCGAACACAGCAGATCAATGGATAACATCATTGATCAGTTGTTTAGGCAAGGCCATGACACTGACAAACTTGACTCTGAGATCAGAAGATTAGAGATTGAAGAAATCCAAAACAGATGGGCAAGTTATGATGTGTTAGAAAGAGAAAGGCTAGAGATCATGATCAGATTTATAGCAAAATATCTTGGAAGATCAATGATCGAAATCAAGGCTTGGTCCAGGGACAACATCTTGGCAATAACCACCAAGATTTGTTCTTCTGAAGTATACACTAAAGGATTAGTTATTGAAGCTTTGAATGAAGCTGGTGTTGGGAGCACGACTGAACTAGCCAAGCAATCTAAAGCCACACTCACTTCCAAAATGCTAGAACAGCCTGTCAACATTCCCACACCTAAACCACCAAAACAACAACCCACCAAACCAACTCCTTTTCCCTCAAAACCAATAGCCGATGATGTACCCCAGAAGAAGAAGAGAAGGGTATTGAGGCTAGAAGATGATGAAGAAGATGATGATGAAGATGAAGATAGGCTGCCACTCTCAGCTGTTATACAGTTGCCGAAGGCCACAAGTCACTCCCCAACTATTACTCCTGAAACTCAAAGACAAATTGTGAAAGTGAAGCTAGAAGAAGAAGAAATTCATAAACAACACGATGAGGAATTGTTGAGGAGGGTTGACAAAGCATATGCAGCCACATCTTCTATCATCAACATGAAGAAGCATGCTCTCAGATTATACACTCTTAAGCATACATTTCAATATCAAAAGGAGAGAGTGAGGATTTGGCCTGATCCCAGGGTGTCTCACAGGATTCACAAGAAAAACATTCCACAGAGATACATTGGCCAGGTGAAAAAGATTGTAGATGAAGTGATCTCCCTGGTCTTTGTAGTATCACCCTGGGAAATCCTAGAAGACTTCAAGAAAGCTTATAAAGCTAACCAAACCCCACAGAAGATGCTTGAAAATAAAATGGTGAAAAAGGGGTTAGTTTATAAGAGGCTTGAAGAAGTCAGAAAGAATGAGCTCCAGTTGTTTCTAGAGGGTAATCACCCTGATGAATTTGCTTATCGAATAATAACAACTGTGGAGCTAAAGAATGGGAAACAGGATAAATACCTATCTGAGTACTATGGGCCTGAATCATTATTTGAAGGAGGTGCTGAAGAGCTGACCATGGAGGAACAAATTACCTTCCTTGAGGCCTACACAAGAGAGTCATACAGACTCATAGTGGGGAAGTAGATCTCATGGATGGGGTAACAACTCTATGTCCAGTTCCCCAAGACAGAGTTCCCATTCATACTTTGCCAAACAGATCATTGAGACTTCTTCCCAGGTCTATGCTTAAAAGGGTCACTTCTGAGCTGATCTAGAAGACAAAAAGACCAATCCTTCTGCCATAATAAGTGGGACATCTTCAATAAGTTTAGAGGTTTTGGCTGCATTGGTTCAGGGGGAGTTTGTTGGACCAAAAGAACCAATGAGCCTGATCAGAAAAACCTCTAAGTCCCACAGACATCACAACAACTGCTGAAGACTTGATCAGCTGTTTGACAAAGTCTGAAGATTTCAATAGCTGAAGACTAAAGTACTGAAGACTTCAAAAGCTGAAGACCAAAGTTTGAAGATCAACAGCTGAAGACTAAAGTACTGAAGACTTCAACAGCTGAAGACTAAAGTACTGAAGACTTCAACAGCTGAAGACCAAAGTCTGAAGATTAACAGCTGAAGAACAAAGTACTAAAGATCAACAGCTAAAGTACAAGACTGAAGACATTAGCTGATGACAACAGTTGAAGTTCAAGTACAAGTACTCAAGCCTTCAGAGTTTGTTACAACAGCTGAAGAAGCATTCTTCAGCTGTTGTGATGGTTTCCTTTCAGTAGTTTTCTTTTTGTTTCAGTATTTGTAAAACGACTGAAGAGCATGTTCTTCAGTCGTTGTAGTTTCAGTAGTTTCTTTTCAGTAGTTGTAGTGATAGTTAACACTTAGCATTTTTGTAAGAAGATGTCAGCTGTTTGACATCTTCAGTAGTTGTGTTAACTATCAGTAGTTTGAATGAATTCTGTTAGATGTCACTATCAAGTGACATCAGCAGACGTCACATCTCTTATATAAGAGGTGTTGACCTAATTGTATTTGTGACATTCTGTTACCACGAAAGCGAATATTGAATGAAATATATTTGCAGAATTCTTGCTGTCTATAACCGTTTGTTCTTACCTTCAATATCTTTTGTGTTCTTGTGAATTAGCTAATTCATTGTTTGATTTCCACTGCTATACTCTCTAATCAATCAAACGTAGATCGATGATCCTAACAATTAGTCCATTTAGTTGTTCGGTTCTTGTTTCAATCGAGAATCACAAATTAGGGCACCATTTCTCCTGATTTCTGTTAGGTTTTAGCTCATTATACCTGTATAAATGCACACACACGTCAGAAGATCAATAGGAATGTATAATTGTGGTCTAATGAAATTTTGACAGCGTAACGGTAGGATGTACGATATAAGGGCGATTGGGGGTGATGAGCTGAATGTGATCAACTGTGGCCCTATTTATACTGAATCTGAGTTCAATCGGCCAACTGCACTCATTCGCTTGGTTCATTTGGGTGAATAGAACTCAGTTGGGTGATTGGCTCAGTCATTCACTTTCAGTCAGCCGACTGGAGCTCAGTCGATCGACTGACTCATTCGCACACTCCCATTCGGTCGAATGGGTCATTCTGATAAGCATTCATGTGAATGGTTCATACTCATGTCCATTCAGTTGTTTAATGCATGAGTATGGTCCATTCATATGATTGGTCCATACTCATGGTCCATTCGTGCGAATGGGTCAGACTCATGAATTTGACTTTATGACCATACCACATATTCTCTGTTTAACTTTGAATAAACGTTATGAACATTTGATCCTCTCATACATGATCATTTTATCTTGAATAACCTTTGATCACCTCAGACATGATCTTTTTAAAACATTTTGTCACCTCAAACGTGACCCATTTTTATTTGAAAGCACGTGTGGTCACCTCAGACGTGACCCTTTGCATGATAAGGTTCCATATCAACTTCCATGACATAGTCCGATACTGAACGAATTGAAATAGACTAACTTTGTACAAAAATAAAATAAATATTACTGAAAACTTAAAACTAAAACTGGTTTTTGTGTTTTTGTGAGGGTTAACTCCTAAGATGTAATTCTAAGGAATAATTTTTCTGAGAGAGCAGCCTTAATCATTTAAACCATACATGGACTAATTCAAGTTGGAATCATACAGGATATTCAAATTATTTAGGACAAGATATTTAAATACTTTGATGCTCTATTCTTGTTTTTCATCCGGAGTTAGTTAGCAAACCTAGGAAATCATGCTAGTACTCTCAGGTTCCCACACTGATTTGAACTTTCAAGAATTGTAGCCATAATGATTATTAGTATACTTGTCCTCTTAAATCCATACACAGACTTTCAACATAGTTTGGTGACAGTTTAAGGTTTGTTTATTTCAACAAGCATTTGTGAATCCCACACTTATATGGTAATCAACATTCCTCAGGAGATTTTTGAGCGGTCTCAGGATAGTGTTCAAGAAGAGACTATTCTTAGAACTTTCAAAGAGAAGCCAATCCTCAGGTCAGTGCCACCGCATAGCAGAGAGGCGGCAAACAACAATGAGTTCTAGAATATATAGATTGTGTTTATCCTCAGGTCAGTGCCACCGCACAGCAGAGAGGCACATAAACTATCTTCTTGTTTGAGCATTTTCATTCTTTTTGCACAGATCTCACCAACAACATAAGTTATCAGTTTGATTGCATTTGCATTGTTTTATGCGCTTTTGCTCATGCTTTAGTCTTACGCATACATTTGTGGCGTTTATTTTGCTCGTCACCCCTTATTGGAATCCTGTTGATTGTGTTAACCAGGGATAAGGTGTTACCCACAGCTAGTCAAACATTTTAGTTTAGTCTTGAGATCACCAAAAAGGTCCAGTCATCTATTGTGTTGAATCTACCGACATATCATATGTGGTCTAGCAACCTCTAGGTCTACTTTTTTTTTGTTACCTTAGTGGTAGCTAGCTTATCTATCATATTTCCTTTTATATTGCTCAGACTACACAGACTTATACTTGAGCTTTGAATCTTTTTCAATTTTGATTTTTAAAGTCCCAAATGGTTTGTACCTGTGTACTATCATATTCCAAATATTGAATTAGTATCACACATATGATCTTATTTTTATTAGCTTGCCTCTCCTTTTCCTTCGTCTTTTTTTTATACCGCCTAAACCTATTCTCCCCCTAAAATTTTAAAACCATCACGGATTAGCGTTTTAGGATATTAATAGGCAAGGAAATAAACCAATTGTAATTAAATAAATAAAATAAACAAAGACAAGAGAATAAAATAAGAGAAAATTAAAATTGAAAAAATAAAAGAAACTAGACACGACGCATCGGACTATACATGGCCATCTTTAGGAATGACCTCACTTTTCTTTTTAACTCCGTTGACCTCTAACAAATATAAAAAACGTGGTTTGTCAAATGTCTTTGTATAGAGGTTAGCGCGTTGAAAATCTGTATTTAGTTTTACCACATCGATTAAGTTCTTTTCAAAGCAATCACGTATAAAGTAATATTTAATTCCGATGTGTTTGGTCTTAGGATGTTGGACCGGGTTTTTAGTGACTGCAATAGCAACAGAGTTATCAACAAAGATAGGAGTAGATGAGAAATGCGAACCGCAATCCCGCATTTGCTGTTGAATCCATATGATTTGGAAACAGCAGCTTGTTGCAGCAACGTATTCGGCTTCACAGGCTGACAATGCAACCGAGGTTTGCTTCTTACATTGCCAGGTCACTAATCTTCTCCCAAAGAACTGACACCCTGCTGAGGTAGACTTGTAGTTCATTTTGCAGCCACCGTAATCCAAGTCGCTATAAGCTGTAAGCTCAAAGTCATCATCATGAGCATACCACAACCCAAGTGTGGGTGTGCCCTTCAGATAACAAAAAATCCTTTTGACCCCAATTAGATGGTTCACCTTAGGCTTTGCTTGATATCGTGAGCATAAACATGTAGCATACATGATATCAGGTCATGAGGCAGTGAGATACATGAGAGATCCGATCATCCCTCGGTACATTATGGAATCTACCAAATCACCATTCTCATCGGGTGCTACATCATGGTTTGTAGCAAGTGGAGTGCCAGCTGTAGAAGCATTCTCCATGTCAAACTGACTGAGAATATCCCCTACATACTTGGTCTGATGTAGGAAAATTCCATTTGGTGTCTGATCCACCTGTAACCAGAGAAAGAACTTCATCTCTCCTATTGCACTCATCTCAAACTCCACCTTCATTATTGCTTCAAACTCTTTGCATAATTCTTCATTCTTGGAACCGAAGACTATGTCATCGACATAGATTTGTACCAGTAGTAAATCTCCATCCTTTTCTTTGATAAATAATGTACAGTCAATGACTCCCCTGTGAAAACTGTGTTTCACAATATGAGTCGAGAGTTTCTCATACCAGGCCCTCGGAGCTTGATGAAGCCTATATAGTGCCTGTCGAGTTTGTAAACTCTATCCTGATGATATGGATCCTCAAATCCCTCGGTTTGACTGATATACACTGTCTCTCGAATCTCACCATGAAGGAACACACTCTTCACATCTAGTTGATAAACTTTGATTTTCATATAAGATGCACAGGCAAGAAAGATGCGGATTGCTTCCATCCTTTCCACGGGTGCAAACATTTCATTATAATCAATACCCTCAACTTGTCGAAAACCCTGAACAACAAGCCGAACCTTGTTTCTAATGATCACTCCCTGATCATCTTTCTTGCATTTCAAGACCCATTTGGTGCTAATGACTTTAGCACCTTTAGGCCTATCCACTAGAGTCCATACACCTAACTTCTTAAACTGAAGAAGTTCTTCCTGCATGGCACTCACCCAAGCCTCATCATTCAGTGCTTCACTAACATACTTTGGCTCAAACTGAGACACAAAGTAGCGGTAGGCACCATCGTGAAGGTATCCCTTTTCCATCACAAAGGCATAATCAGCTAAGTACAACTGATTTCTAGTCTGAACCCCTAATCTCACATCTCCTATGACATTATCCAAATGATAATAGTCGTTCAGACATGAGCAGGGAGTTATTGGAACTACTACCTCACAGTCAAGACTGTGAACATTTGGTTCTGAATCTGAGGCAATAGGAGTCTGAGGTTCTAAAATCTTAGATGCATCACTATGAGATACTTGTGGACTTGTGGTAGGCGGAACCTATACATCCTGGTTATTCTGATCATTTTCCACATTTTCTTCATCAGAGGAAGAGTCAATCACATCAAATGCTCCCCTTGAGTCAGTAGATGATTGAATTTATGAACTGGATGGTGTTGAGTCTTGAGATGGTGTGTTCAAGACATCATACATCATCTAGTTTGCCAACTCGTCTTCTGAAGTGGAAAGAGGAATGTTGAAGGACTTGAAGAATCCATCATAGTTGAAGAAGTAAGTAGGCCCTTTTCTAACAGGCGGTGTGATGTATCTCTGAACATCAACGTTACACCACACCTCTACTTGACCCATTGAGTTGTTGTAAACCCTCTTGTGTGGTATGTTGTATCTAGTAAAATCCCTTCATCAAACTTCTCACTAAATTTTCCCTCCTGAGTCTTCTTCAGCAGGTGCACGGAGCGCCAAATGGCTCGAGATACTCTAAGTTAGGTTTAAGTCGTTGTAATAACTCGTAGCACGTTTTTCCATGGTGTTTCACTACCAGAACTTGATTAAGTGTATAACACGCATTTGCCACTGCTTCATTCCAAAATTGAATAGGCAGTTTCGAGTCTGCTAGCATAGTGCATGCTGTCTTTATCAAGTTGTGGTTCTTCCGTTCAACAACCCCGTTTATTTGAGGAGTGTAGGCAGAGGTGAATTGATGCACAATTCCATTTTCCTTGCAATAGGCCTCCATCCACTGATTCTTGAACTCGGTTCCGTTGTCTGAGCGCACATGTCGTACCTTTAGCTTGTATAGGGATTCCAGTGTGGTTACTAATTCCTTGAAACATTCAATTGTTTCTGATTTGGATTTCAAAAACATTACCCAAGAGAATCTTGAGTAGTCATTAATAACTACATAGCAATACAAGTCGCCTGCAATGCTTCTTGTACTGACTGGACCAAACATATCCATGTGAAGGAGCTTAAGAGGAAGTTCTATAGAATGAACTTTCTTTTCCTTATGAGACTTCTTTGTCTGTTTGCCCTTTTTGCACGCAACACAGAAATCCTGGAGTTGGAAGTTTTTGACATTTACTCCCCTCAATAGATCATTCTGGACCAATTGATTCATCTCCTCGGTTTTGTGTCTCCCATTCTCTATGCCAGGAGATGGAGTCCTTCTTAGTAGCTTTGGACAAGAAGCACTGAACTTCATGATCCGTTGTGGAGGCCTTTGAGAGATCCAAAACATAAAGATCATTATATCTTGAAGTTGACATTAGGATTTGGTCCTCCGGGATCACGTAGTCCTTCTTCAGAATGTAGCACTTCTTATTTTCAAAGACTACTTTGAATCCTTTATCACATATTTGAGAAACTGAAAGCAAGTTATTTTGTAGTTGTTGGACGTAGTTTACTTTATCAAACTTAACTTTCTCATTTCCCACTTCCCCTTGGGCTGTGATGTACCCGCCTTTGTTTCCATCAAATGAGACATGCCCTCCTTTGATGTGTCTAACGTTTGATAAGAAAGCTCTGTTCCCTGTCATGTGCCTGGATGCTCCGTTATCTACAATCCACATGTTAGTCTCAGCACTATAGTGAACACCCTAAGATGTTGAAGAGAAATCAGCCATGAGTGCAGAATCTCTTGTTTCTGATTCTGGTGATTCTGACGTTGATGCAGAGTTTTCTTCTTCAGGCAGGTAGTTGACCACGGGTGCAGTGTCTTCAGAATTTGACATTGCAAGCTCTACTACTATATCTCCCTCACTAGCAGAATCATCATCACTGTCCTCCACATTAGCTATGTTGGACTCTCCCGGTGAGACAAACCGGAAGCTCCAGTCCTAACCTTCATCCCCATTGGCAGTCAAGGCTTTGGGGTCCTGGCTTGATGAAGTAGAATTGCTAGATGTGGTCTTGTCTTGACGATTAAAGGATGAGAAGGGATTGCCATTACTAGTCTTCTTTGGCTTCACACACTCCCTCTTGAAGTGTCCCTTCTCACCGCTGTTGAAACAAGTAACCTTTGACTTGTCGAAGCCAAAGGTTGTGTCTTTGGTAGCAACCAAGTTCTGTCCGGTCTTTTTGACAAACTTTTTAGTTCGTCGGACAGCACTTGCCAAAGCCCACATGATGTCCATACGTTCCAACTCCATTTTGTCCACATGTTCATATTCTTCATCTGCCAGGTGACAGTTTCCTATCTTTCCAGCAACTAGTCCATCATAGGAGTGGACTACAGCAGCTAAAAGGTCCATGTGTTCTTTGGCCACCTCAACAGTCACATTACCGAAGTTATCGGTTTTCAATTTTGCTGCATTAGCTTCAGGTATGATATACTGGGTGCCAGATGACCCTAACGTTTCGGACCCTGAAGTTGATAGTTGTGCTGGAATTATTGCGCTTGACACGAAGGCAGTTTGCAACGGTGCTCCAGATCTCTTGACCGGAGGAGTTGCATTGTAGAGTGCAGGATTCTAATCGTAGTTGGCCTTTTGGGTTCTGTACTTCATTCTAAGCTCCTCTTCCCTCAGTTTAAGAATGAATTCATTTATGTCTAACTTCGAGAGCATTCCATTTTGTCAGAGATTTGAAAAAAAGGAAGCCCATTTCTCCGGTAGACCATCTGCAAAGTTTGTTACCTTATCCTCCATCGACGTAGTTACACCATGAGTGTGCATCTTACTCATCAAGTGGTAGAATCTGTCGATCACATCATCCAGACCTTCCTTTCCCATTGAAGAGAAGTTGGCGAACTCCTTCCTCAAAGCTTTGGCCTTAATGGCCTTAAGTGAGGCATTTCCATCATACCTCTTCTCCAATGCTCCCATAGTTTCTTTGCTTGAGCATACTCTGAATACTGATGGAAGATATCCTTCGGAATAGACTGAGTGAGCAAAGCGTATACTTTCTTCTCAGTATTGTGTTTTACCTTCTGAGCATCCGACATCCCACTTAGAGTAAGTTTAACTCTATCTGCTCCTACGGGCATGCTGTACCCGACTCTATTGCCTCCCATAGATTTGTATCTACTCCATTTAAGTAGATTTCAAAACGTTGCTTCCATTGTGGGTAGTCGTCTAACGTTATAAGCTTCGGGGGTTTATTGTGAATTCCCACTTCGTTCTCCAACAGCAGTAGATTTTGTTAGATTCTATATGCCCAAGACACATAGAACATAGATGCGGTTAATACGTTATGATCCAAGTTGGGTTATACCCAATAACAAGCTTAGCAAACACCTATTAATATTCAATTGATGATATGATCATGCAATTAAATATTTACACCAATTTAGAAAATGGGTTTTCTAAATAAGTTGCATATGAGAGGGAACAACTTATTAGGATATTTTGTTCAATAATATTATTTGATGTGTTATTTAAATTGGTTAGATGACACCAAATAATAATGAGAGATTATAACTTATAAGTTAAATGATTAATTGTATAAGTTATATATAACTTGTACATACAATTAAATGGTTAATTGTATGTCTAGTTACAAGACCATTTTAATGTGTGTGTGTGTACAATGTTTAAAAGGAATAAAATCCTTTTGTTTTCATTGAATTCGGCCCCCCCCCCCCCCCCTTTATTCTCATTGGACCCCTTTTGCTTTGAAAAGAACACACATTAACTTGTCTTGGGTTCTTCCTTTCTCTCATGCATTTTTCTCATTAGATGCAATAGATCAAAAGCTCTCTCCTCTCTCTCTAAAAAACCCACGGTTCTAGCAGCTTGTTTTAGAGGGTTTTTGAAGCTTTTTGGTGGTGAATCTTCCTAACAAGAAGGTGATTGCAAGGAGGCTTGGGGTATACAAGCTTGAGGACTTCTACACTTGAAGTCTTGGTCATTTTAGCATCCAAAATCTTCTTCTCTTGGTCAATTTAGCTACTGGAAGGAGGTAGTTGGCAGCTTGTTTGGTTGTCACATTATGAATGTTTTATGTGTTTATATAGCTTGCTTATTCACATATTAAAGATCCTTTTGATTTGGGTTTGTTTTTCCATCTTAAAACACCATTAAAAACATGAAATTTTCAGCTTAAAAACATGTTATAATGCTTTACTTCCGCTGCGTTTTTCAGAAAGTTTAAAAGGTTAAACTTGTTTATTTTGTGTTCTATCAAACCCATCAATGGCATCAAGAGCCGGTTATGTGGATAACTTGCTTGTTCTTAGTCTTTAAAATCGGTTTTAAAGATGTATTATCAACTTATTATAGGCTGATTTTGGGCTACTATATTTTGTATGAATGATTCCCCAAACTTTCAAGGTCATATCACACATGCTAGTGATTAGACCTTGAAAGATATATATTATGAAATGTTGATTGTTTGGACAATGTTTAAAACCCAAAATTTCAGTTTATGTTGGCTGAAATTTGGTGGTTTTAAGTGGGGTTTCATTATATGTTTGGATGATATGATCATTGGATGTTAGTGTGCATAACCTAGCCTTTGGCCTTTTGAATTGGATGATTGGAATTGTTGGTTTTATTCATTCAATTGGGTTGTAATATTTATGTTTATTATTTGGGTTGTAATTATTTGTTCATTTGATTATGTAACTAATAGATTAGGTGCATTTCTTTTATTAGAAAAATGTATTAGGATACAATTTTGTAAAAGGAAGATGCACAAGATCAAGACCCAAAGATGGACATCAAAGACATGGAACTTGAAGCATATGGATGCAAGTTCAAGTGGGGGTCTATGATGACCTCAATTTTGTGTTGATTTCAACCCTTAGGAAATACCTTATGATGACACTTGTGATGGCAAACAAGTGTTGTCAACTTAGTGGCTATGGTTATGCACTCATGTTTGTATGTTTATGCTTGTTTGAATGTTTGTTATTTGATTGTATGGTTGAAATTTTGACATGCATTACAAACTAATTAACAAACTTAAAAAGTTATAAAAATGATGGTTCTTAATCATTAAAATGTAATAAAAGGTTATTAAAATTATTTAATGATTTTAAAGATTAAAATAGGTTTTAATCAAAGGACCATAGGGTACCTTGTATTTGAAAGCATGCAAATACAAGTACATAGAGTTTTCTAAAACTTGTATTATGAAATGTCTAAAATTTTAACAAGATCAACACCGTCCTTTTACACAACACTTGAGTCACTTGGGAACTCTTAGTGGGATAAAGGTCACCTAACCACTTATTTTGGCAAACTCACACGTAGGTGTAAGTAGGTATCTTGATTTGCAAACCATGTCAAATGGGTCACCTACGGTGTGGTTTCCAAATGGTGTTGATGGGATTAACATGCCACTTTACATATGATGTTTCAAGTCGATCCCATATTTCTAGAAGTTGCAAATGGTTGCAACCGTCAATCGTTAACCACCTTATTAATTTAAATCGTGGGATAAAGGTCACCTAACCACAATTTAAATGTAATGTTGGGTTCTAGACTTTAATATAAAAATGACCTTAAAAGGCATTAATTATTAAAAATAACAATATCGAAAATACTAAAATAGATCTTTGTTAAATTTTGTATATGGCCACCAACAATGAAAATCATGATAACTCATCCGCGTCCAACCAATCATTACGAGCGATCCTCCAAAAGGAATGTCTTAATCATAACAACTTTATTGATTGGTATCGAAACTTAAGCGTTCTCAAGAAAGAGAGAAGATCATATGTTTTAGACGACCCTATCCCCGATCAACCTACTGAGGATGATGAGGAGGCCTACAACGATTGGCTCAAGTACACTGAGGACTCTGTCCAAGTGTCTTGTCTCATGCTACCGAGCATGACTCCGGATCTCCAAAAGGAGTATGAACCACAGAGCTTACGACATGATAACCCATCTAAAAGAAACGTTCCAAACGCAAGCAAGGGTTGAGCGCTTCGAAACGGTTCGAGCACTCCATGCATGTCGTATGGACGACAACCAATCTGTTTCATCTTATGTACTTAAGATGAAAAGTCATATTGACCGCCTCGAGAGGCTTAATTGTCCTGCCTCGAAGGAATTGGCCACGGATTTGATCCTTAGTGGCCTTACCAAGAAGTTCGAGACATTCGTGTTGAACTACAACATGAATGCTTGGGACAAAAGCATTGGTGAGCTTCACTCAATGCTCAAAACAGCTGAGGTGGCCATGGGTAAAAGGGTTTTACCCGTTCTCACCATCAATGAAGGTGGGAACAAGAAAAGGCCTCATCCCGCACCCAAGGCAAAGGTTGCCAAGGGTAAGGGACCCGTATGGGGAAAGGGGAAAGGGGTGGCAAGGGTGCCACCCAAACCACAAGAGAAGAAGCAAAAGGTTGCTACCAATGACCCATGCTTCAAGTGTGGGGAGATTGGACATTGGGCAAGAAATTGTCCTGTCCATCTCCAAGAGTTGAAAGCCAAGAGGGATGCCGGGCATACCTCAGGTACAATATACATGATTCATATTGATCTTAATGTTACATCTTCAAACACATGGGTATTAGATACCGGATGTGGAACTCATATTTGCAATTTGTTACAGGGGTTCAAAAGAAGTAGGGACTTCAATCAAGGGGATGTTAGCCTCTTCATGGGCAATGGACCAAAGTCCAAGTTGAAGCTCGTGGGGACTACATCTTGAAACTTCCAAGTGGCTTGGATGTTATTTTGAAGAATGTTTTGTATGCTCCTAGTTTGACTAGGAACATTATTTCTGTATCCCAATTAAGACTTTATGATTATGTATTATCTTTTGTTGAAAATGATATTCATGTTTCTTTAAATGATATGTTCTATTTTAAAGCTATACCCATTAATGGTATTTATGAATTGGTTCATGAAAATACTTTAAATAGTTCATTGTACCAAACTAGCACCAAGAAACTAAGTTGGATTTGAGTGATACCTATCTTTGGCATTGTCGTCTTGGTCATATAAACAAGAAACGTATACAAACACTTCAAAAGAATGGTCTTTTAAAAACAAATGAATGTGATTCATTTGATGTGTATGAATCTTGTTTACAAGGTAAAATGACTAAGGCACCCTTTAGTGGAACTAACAAAAGTGCAAAAAGATTTATTAGGAATCATACATTCGGATGTATGTGGTCCTTTTAAGCCAATGACTAGGAATGGTGAAAGATACTTCATTACCTTTACTGACGATTATAGTCGCTATGGGTATGTGTACTTATTAAGGCACAAAGATGAAGCTTTTGAAATGTTCAAAATCTTCAAGAATGAAGTGGAAAATCAACTCAACAAGTCGATTAAAGTTCTCCGTACCGATAGCGGAGGTGAATACCTAAGTGATGCTTTCCAAGATCATCTTAGGAGTTGTGGGATTGTCTCACAACTCACTCCACCTGGAACACCACAACATAATGGTGTGTCTGAGAGGAGGAATCGAACCTTATTATATGGTTCGATCTATGATGGCTAGAAGCACATTACCACTATCATTTTAGGGTTTCGCTTTGCTCTCCGCGCCCGTATTTAAATATGGCCCCAACCAAAAGGTGGAAAGGACACCTTTTGAGATATGGCATGGAAGAGTTCCATCCTATCATACTTAAGGGTCTGGGGCTGTGAGGCTTACGTTAAGACTCCCACCCCAAACAAATTTGAAGTCTGATCCACCAAGTGTAAGTTTGTTGGATACCTTAGAGATTCTATGGGATATTATTTCTATGATCCACTGGAACAAAAGGTGTTTGTTGCCAGAAAGGGTGAGTTCTTAGAGGCAAAGTTCCTTATGGAAGGAACTAGCAGTAGAACAGTGGATCTTGAGGAGGATCAAGAACCACAACCCGATGCACGTTTGGTTGAAACTAGCACTCAACATGAGGGTATTGAAGATGATCAAATGGTTGATCAATACACACAAAACGTTTGCAGAAGTGGTAGAACTAGTAATCCACCTGAAAGATACGGATTTTTCATGGATGGATGCTATGTGGTAGATTCAGATGAACCAACCACATACCATGATGCAGTGTCCAATTCGGATTGTGACAAATGGCTCAAGGCCGTGAACGTAGAGATGCAATCCATGTATGACAATCAAGTTTAGGAACTTGTTGTACCACCTCTTAATTCCAAAGTAGTTGGAAGCAAGTGGGTTTTCAAGAAGAAAACCGATATGCATGGAAACTTGGATACTTATAAAGCTAGACTTGTAGCGAAGGGTTTCACTCAAACTCAAGGGGTTGACTATGATGAAACTTTCTCACTTGTTGTGATGCTAAAGTCTATAAGGATATTATTTGCCATAGCTGCTCATTGATTATGAGATTTGGCAAATGGATGTCAAAACCGCTTTCCTAAATGGATATCTTGAGGAAGATGTCTATATGGTTCAGCCTGAAGGTTTTGTTGATCCAAAACATCCTAATAAAGTATGCAAGTTAAAGAAATCAATATATGGATTGAAACAAGCATCGAGAAGCTGGAATCATCGTTTTGATGAGGAGGTAAAGAATTTGGCTTCATCAAAATGCTGATGAGGCTTGTGTGTATAAGAAGGCTAGTGGGAGCACAATAACTTTCCTAGTATTGTATGTTGATGACATACTACTATTTGCAAATGACATTCCACCTTGGAAGGTGTAAAAACCTGGCTTGGAAGTTGTTTTTCCATTAAGGATCTTGGAGAAGCCGCCTATATTCTGGGAATAAATCTATAGGGATAGATCAAGGCGGTTGATTAGTTTGATCAAAGTGCATACATTGATAAGATCTTGAAAAGGTTCAAGATGGAGAACTCTAAGAAAGGTACCATACCTATTCAAAGAGGAATGATATTGAGTACAACTCAATGTCCTAGCTCAAAGGATGAGCAAGATAAAATGAAGGCCATCCCATACGCATCTGCTATTGGATCCATCATGTATGTAATGATATGCACTCGACCGGACGTGTCATGCGCCTTAAGCATGACAAGTCGTTACCAGCAAAATCCTGGAAACAGTCATTGGATGGTTGTTAAGAACATACTTAAGTACCTAAGGAGGACAAGAGATATGTTCCTAATCTATGGATCTGGTGATGAGGAACTCGTTGTAAAAGGTTACACGGATGCGAGTTTCCAAACCGATCGTGATGATTCTCGGTCACAATCGGGATATATTTTCATTCTGAATGGAGGAGCGGTCTCTTGGAAGAGCTCCAAGCAGGATGTGGTGGCTCTATCAACTACATAATCAGAATACGTCGCCGCCTCATTGGCAGCTCAAGAAGCTGCATGGTTGAAGAAATTCATTTCCGATCTAGGGGTTGTCCCTTCCATTCAGGACCCCCTAGAGATCTTTTGTGATAACGAGGGTGCGATTTCTCAAATCAAGGAACCTCGTGCTCATCAAAAGACAAGGCACATTGAGCGGAGATTCAACTACATACGAGATAAAGTTGAAAAGGGAAATATATGTATTCGCAAAGTTCACACGGATCAGAACATTGTGGATCCTCTCACGAAGCTCCTTGAAAAGGCAAAGCATGAATGTCATACTTGTGCCATGGGACTTCGATATTCTAGTGATTGGATTTGATCTGTAATTTTGTATTTGGATATGTGGAACTCTCTATTATTTGAATAAAACTATTTGGTTATAATGTTTCAATTAATGTTCCAATTTAGCATGTTTAATCCATGAGTAAATTGTTTACTCTAAATGTCCGTAGTCGTTCATACTTGTGGGAACAAGTGTGAGGGTAAGATTATTATGAACTTGGATTGGTTGATATTCATAAGGATGAATATAGAGCAATGGGTTGCTACCAAGGTTCATAGATATTTGTGGGATACAAATATTGGACTACCCGCAACTCAAACTTTACTACATGGAATCTTATTGATTGATCATAAGTAATTTTGAGTAAAGGCGAATATCATTTGGTATCCTCTGACCTGAGATACATATTGGGTTTGATATTCACCAAGTATTATGCCTTGAGCTGATTCTTCACTGCCCTGAAATAATGGACAGTACATAAGGGTATGTTCAGGTATGACACGAGGTGTTTGTGAGAGACGTATGTAGTCAAGATGGAATTTGTTCCTCTTATTCGTTGAGAGTTAGATGTCTAAGGCCTGATAAGTTAAGTCAACAAGAATGATCACTCTGTGTTCTTGGATTTAACATGACATCTGTAACAAAAGGATAGATGATTGATTCACCTAAATTATTTCAAGTAGGATACTTGAATAGATGATGTTATTGAATGGCTATAAGTCATGCGTATTAAGGGTAGTAAACCGTTGTTAGGCGGTATTTCCTTGCATCAATCTTCTATGAGTCTTGGGCAAGTGGGAGATTGTTAGATTCTATATGTCCAAGACACATAGAACATTGATGCGGTTAATACGTTATGATCCAAGTCGGGTTATACCCTATAACAAGCTTAGCAAACACCTATTAATATCAATTGATGATATGATCATGCAATTAATATTTACACCAATTTAGAAAATGGGTTTTCTAAATAAGTTGCATATGAGAGGAACAACTTATTAGGATATTTTGTTCAATAATATTATTTGATGTGTTATTTAAATTGTTTAGATGACACCAAATAATATAGAGATTATAACTTATAAGTTAAATGATTAATTGTATATTATATATAACTTGTACTACAATTAAATGGTTAATTGTATGTCTAGTTACAAGACCATTTTAATGTTTGTGTGTACAATTTTAAAAGGAATAAAATCCTTTTGTTTTCATTTGAATTCGGCCGCCCCCCCCCCCCCTATCTCATTGGATCCCTTTTGCTTTGAAAGGAACACATTAACTTGTCTTGGGTTCTTCCTTTCTCTCATGCATTTTTTCTCATTAGATGCAATAGATCAAAAGCTCTCTCCTCTCTCTCCAAAAACCCACGGTTCTAGCAGCTTGTTTTAGAGGGTTTTTTGAAGCTTTTTGGTGGTGATCTTCCTAACAAGAAGGTGATTGCAAGGAGGCTTGGGGTATACAAGCTTGAGGACTTCTACACTTGAAGTCTTGGTCGTTTTTAGCATCCAAAATCTTCTTCTCTTGGTCAATTTAGCTGCTGGAAGGAGGTAGTTTGGCAGCTTGTTTGGTTGTCACATTATGAATGTTTATGTGTTTATATAGCTTGCTTATTCACATATTAAGATCCTTTTGATTTGGGTTTGTTTTTCCATCTTAAAACACCATTAAGAACATGAATTTTCAGCTTAAAAACATGCTATAATGCTTTACTTCCGCTGCATTTTCAGAAAGTTTAAAAGGTTAAACTTGTTTATTTTGTGTTCTATCAAACCCATCAGATTTTGGATACGAGTATCTCTACTTGCTGTGTATGCTGAAACTAGCCCTCCATTTCACTTAACTTTACTCTTTAACACAACTGTTGATGTATGCGAATGATGGTATGCGATTGGGCTTATTCGGGCGATTGAACAATTGCGAATGGTTAAATCATGCGACTAAACAATGCGGATGAGTTAGTCGGCTGAATGAACTAATGCAGTTGAACAGTCCGAATGGGTTCTTAGTCGTACGAATGAGGGTACGAATGGGTCCAATCGTGCGGTTGGAGAATGCGAATGAACTCAGTTGTGCGATTGAGCCAATCGTGTGACTGAACTTGCTAAAGTTTGATAATTCATAGGTTAAACGTGTTTTGGCCATAGAAACTCGAATTTTAACAAACCCTAATCGCCGTATGCCGGAAAAACTCAACTTTTAGGTCAGGAAACGTCTAAGACTCCGTTAGACACAAAAAGATTGTGTTTTTGATGAAAAACACAATTTTTTGTATCAAAACTATTGAATCAACACGTAATCAAGAACCAAAGCTCTAATACCACTTGTTAGGGTCTGGTATTTGAACGAAACACCAACTGGTTAACATGTTAAACCAAACCAAATAGTGCGGAATCCTATTTGATTGGCGATCCAATCAGTGAGAATGCACGTAGACACAATAATGTATTGAATCTAACATCAAGATTGATAAGGATCGATCTACAGTGTTCTGTGAACTTGGAGTACAAACTTAGAGGCTTCTGGATGGCTTGGGTACGTCTGGGTCAAAGTGGATTCAATGCTTACGTTTTTCCACGAATTAGTGGTATTTATAGGTTAGGGTTGCTCATTCGGGTGACTAAACCATTAGCATGGTTCATTCGTACGATTGAGCCATGCGGTTGATCCATTCGCACGATTGAGTGTTCAGTCATGCGACTGAGTCAATCGCATGAAGTTGTTCAGGCGTATGGACTATTTAGGCGCATGGACACTCAGTCGCATGGCCATTCGGACGCATGACCACTGTTTGGGCGCATGGTCCAGTCGAACGCATATGAACTTCACTTAACCAAGTTTGAATGTATTCATTATTATAACATTATGTATATCAATTCAAACAATCATAAACCTATATAATATAGTCAATATGTGTTGCCCAACTCATTAATGAAATATTAAACATATAAATCATAACCAAACATTATCATTTCATTTAGTACCCAATATTACATAAGTGCAAGACATTCAAGACATATTACATTGAGATCAGGATCTAGGTACATATGTGTATCAACAGGAATTGTCATCCCAGGTTTGAGGATGATGCACTCATGTTCTATGAAAAGCATTTGATGCTTTTGATCATAGAATTGAGAAACGCTTAGGGGATTGTGTTCAAGCTGCTTGAAAAGGTTTACTTTGTCGACTCTTCACCAGCCATTGGATACACTTCCTCTGCCTGAAATGTATCCTCCGGTCTCACCTCCAAACTGAACAGTACCTCCATCAAAATTTGAAATTGTTGACGCAGAGCTATGTTCCCTAGAGGATCCACTGTCCACTATCCAGATATTATTGTTCTTGTCTTGTGAATGTCCCTACACATAAGGTGAAAAGTTAGTTTTGATTAGAAACCCAAGCCTTAATGGTCTTGGGTTCTTCCATTGATGATGACATAATTGAACCAAAATGAATGGTAGAGGGTTCAATTGATGTCTTTGAAGAGGAAGGTGTGGCTACAGCATCTTGTCTTATCTTCCATTCCATCCCATGGTTGATCAGTTTAGATGAGCTTGTTGAATCTTAGCAGCATGAACTTCTTTCGAAGCTTCTTTGTTTCCGGAAGAAGATTTCACAACCTTCTCTTCTAAAGTGACCTTCTTCTCAGAAGGTTTTGAGGAGGCTCTTTTGTTCTTTTGAGCCTTCCTTGGCTTAACTTTCGAAGCTACTTTCCCTTCGTAAGAGTCAATTTCTTCCGAAAGCAACTTAGCTTCAGAAACCAGCTTTCTTTTCTTATTACTTAAACCATGTGATAAGGTCCAAAAGTGAATCCTTCCTTAGTTGCTTCCTTTTTAACATTATTTGCATAGTGTGTGCTTGCTGGATTGTAGTAGCAATCTTTAGCCAACTGGTTCTGCAGACCACACATTATGCATGCAATGTTAATCTTTGGGATTTTGATGGCTGAGGTTTCTTCATCTTTTTATCTTCCTCTACAGCCTTCCTCTTTGACTTTTGATCATTTGTTAGGATAGAAGTGCTTGTACGACACTCCTTTCCTGAATCAGAAGTGCCTACCACCGGGAATCCAACTAAAATGAAAACCCTTTTGCTTTGGGTCAATATTTAGCTTAGATTCAGCTACTCTTTGCAGTTCTTCTGGCTGCCTTTCCCGGTTCCTTCTAGCTTTGGTGGATAGGGGTTTATCATCACATTTACATGTTCCTTCCCTGTGGTGGTTTTCATTATTGCATCATTTTTCAACTTAAGTGAAGATGAGTCAGTAGATGGGACCTCTTGCTCTTCAGTACCACATCTTGGTTGTCTTATGGACTCATAAGAGTGTGGTGGAGCAATCTAATTTTTCCCCACCCCTCCTTTGTTTTGATAACAATTTTGGAGTGTGAGGATTATGCAATAATGGCTTGGAAGTTTTGTTCAGAAATAGTGAGCTTCCTAGCTTGAGCCTCAGCTATTACTAGATTAGCTTGAGCCTCAATTAAGTTGGATATTAAATCTTTGATTTGAGTCCTGTAATTAGTGTGCTAATGTTTTAAAGAGGAAATTTTTTTCTCTAACTCCTTAATTTTATGTTGATAGTTAGATTCAACCCTTTTAAAATCAGCTTTTAAGATGTTTAAGGACTCAATATCAAAATTAATTTCCATGTTAACGTCCTGGTACATTTTAACCTTGTCAATATATGTTGGAGAATAGAGATGATCATATACCTTAGAGTTGTCTGTTCTAGCTATGAGTGCCTGTGCAGGGGTGACATCTTGGACCATGAAGCTCCAATCAACTTCTTGTGCCACAACTTCAGTTTCAATTGATTTTCTAGTAGCTTTTGGTGTGGAAGGATGTGAGGAGGCATGAGCAAATCCCTGGTTTGATTTGGGAGCTTTGAATTCCCTAGCAAAATAACCCAGCAGGTTAGAGTTGTAACAGTTGACTTTTGCTTCGTCAACCCGAATTTGCTGCTTGTTGGGTTCTAAGGGAACAACCTTCTTCTTCTCTTAAAGAACTTCTTCACCCTGTAGGTTAGCAGAGCCATTTGTCGGACTATGTCCATGTATTCTACCTCATCCAGATTGAAACACTCTAGATCTTCAAATATGGTCAAGTAGCTATAGGCCCCGAATGGATTTTCAAAAACAAGAGAGATGATAGAGGCTTGATAATCCAGAACAAGGCAAGATTGGTAGTTCAAAGATACACCTAAGAGGAAGGATTGATTATAGTGATGTCTTTGCACCAGTTGCAAACTGCAGTGAGTGCAGGATTGGTTTTAATACTCAAAACAAGTATTTTCTCTCAAACTCATGAACAACACTCAAGAAGCAAAGATCTTCTAAGAGTTGATTATAATATACTAAGTAGCACAAAAGAAGCACAAGAGAATAATTTCATGATACTTGTATATATAATTTCTTAACATAAGTTTAGAAGACTCTTTCAAGCTTACTACAAGAGTTACAATGAGAAACTAAATATACTACTATCTATAGCCGGATATACTTTGATACCAGCTGGAATCCTCTAACTAAAGCAAATACTACAAAGCTATAGTTTAAGGTATCTTAGATAATGTCTTATCTTAGGTATGGTAGTCATCACATGTCCATGACTTATCTTTTGTCACCAAATAAAGTTGGTAACTTGTACTAACATAAAAAGGTGAACATTGGAATAAAGTATGGTCAACTACATGGCCTTTTAGGAAAACGTCATGCAATATCAAAGGTCTACAGTGGAGTGTCAGAGACCATACTTATGTCTGTTGGTTCATTAGCAGCATCTTCCGAAGGTTAAATGGCTTCGGAAGAACAAGTTATTCCGAAGCCTTTTACACTTCGAAAGAGGCTGCTTCGTCCGTGGCTTGGGGACTTCTGCTTCAGAAGTCACTATCTTTTATTTCTTCTGTAGGTACATGTGTCCCTAGTTTCTAACTTAATGTAATATGACTTTAACGTCTTACACTTATGTAATGTTTGGGTACTTCATGAAATGTCCATGTTTGGTGTGATATAATGTTTAATATTTCATTAATGAGTTGTGTAACGCATATTGAATTGATTATATAGGTTTGTGGGTGTCTGAACTAGTATAAATAATGTAATAATATGAATACGTTCAAACTTAGTAGATGAAGTTCTCATATGTCCGAATAGACCATGCGCCCCAACAGTGGTCATGCGTCCGAATGGCCATGCGACTAAGTGTCCATGCGCCGAAATAGTCCATACGCCTAAACAACTTCATGCAAATGACTCAGTCGCATGACTAAACACTCAGTCGTGCGAATGGATCAACCGCATGGCTCAATCGCACGACTGAACCATGCTAATAGTTCAGTTGCCCGAATGAGAAACCTAAACCTATAAATACCACCTAATTCGTGGAAAAACGCAAGCATTAAACACACTTCGACTCCAGACGTACCCTAGCCGTCCAGAGACCTCTAAGATCATACTCCAAGTTCATAGATCGTAGTAGATCGATTCCTAATCGATTCTTAACGTTAGATTCAATACATAATTGTTTCTACGTGCATTCTCACTGATTGGATCGCCAATCAAATAGGATTCTGCACTATTTGATTCGGTTTACACATTAATCAGTTAGTACATCGTCCCGTACACGATCCCTAACAAGTGGTATTAGAGCCTTGGCTCTTGATTGCGAGTGATTCAATCGTTTTTGATACAAAAATTGTGTTTTTTACTAAAAACGCAATCTTTTTGTGTCAAACGGGGTCTTAGACATATCCTGGTCATAAAGTTCAGTTTTTCCGGCATAAGAAAATTAGGGTTAGTGAAAATTCGAGTTTTTACGGCCAAACCACGTTAAACCTAGAAAATTTTGAATTCTAGCAGCCTCAGTCGCAGATTGACTCAATCGCACGACTGAACTCATTTGCATTCCCCATACGCACGATTGGACTCATTCATACGCCCAGTTGTATGACTGAGAACTCTATTTGGACTGTTCAACCGCATTAGTTCATTCGGCGACTGACTCATCCGCATTAGTTCAGTCGCACGATTGAATCATCCGTATAGTTCAATCACCCAAATAGTTCAATCGCCTTCCTTCATTCGTACACATAAAACAATCAGTTTTGAAATTAAAGTTAAGTGAAATGGTGGACCAGTTTTTAGCATACACCAGGTAGAGACACACGTATATAGAACCTACTGCTATTGGAGAATGAAGTGGGTAATCATATAAACCCCAAAACTTATTACGTTAGACGAGTACCCACAGTGGAAGCTACGTTTTGAAATCTACTTAAATAGAGTAGATACAATCTGTGGGAGGCTATAGAGTTGGGGTACAGCATGCCGTAGGAGCTGACGGTGTCAAACGTACTTTAAGTGGCATGAGTGATGCACAAAGGTAAAACACAATGCTGAGAAGAAAGTCTACGCTTTGCTTACCCAGACTATTTCGAAGGATATCTTCCATCAATACTCAGAGTATACACAAGCAAAGAAATTATGGGATGCATTAGAAAAGAGGTATGACGGGAATACCTCACTCAAGGCTATTAAACCAAAGCTTTGAAGAAAGAGTTTGACAACTTCTCTTCAAGGGAAAGGAAAGCCTGGATGATGTGATCGACAGATTCTACACTTGATGAGTGAGATGCACACTCATGGAGTAACAACGTCGATGAAGATAAAATATCCACTTTGCTGATGGACTACCAGAGAAATGGGCTTCCTTTGTTTCTAATCTCAGACAGAATGGAATGTTCTCGAAGTTAGATATATGACTTCATTCTAAAACTGCTGTGAGAGGGACCTAAGGATGAAGTATAGAGCCCAAAACGCCAACTATGATCAGAATCCTGCGCTTTACAACGCGACTCCTCAGGCCAAGACATCTGGAGCACCACTACAGACTGCCTTCGTGTCAAGCTTATCTGGTCCAGCACAAGCATCTACTTCAGGTTGCAAGACGTCAGGTCATCTTGTACCCAGTATGTTCACCTGAAGCCATGCAGCTAAATTGAAGACCGATAACTTCGGTAACGTGACTGTTGAGGTGGCTAGAACACATGGATCTTTTAGCTGCTGTAGTCCACTCTTATGATGACTAATTGTTGGAAAGATTGCGAACTGCCATCTGGCTGATGAAGATTACAAACAGATGGACGAGACTGAGTTGAAACGGATGGACATTATGTGGGCCTTAGCGAGTGTTGTCCTACGAGCAAAGAAGTTGTCAAGAAGACCGGACAGAACTTGGGTTTGCAAGAACATAAAACGTAGTTTAACCATTAAACTTTCAGAAAACGCAGCGGATAATATTAGTTTTTTTGAACGATTTTGAAAGCTGAAATATATGTTCTTTAAGTGGCCATTAAGCATATGAAACAACCCATAATACAAGGATCATATTATGTGAATAGACAAGCTATGAGAGCAAAAACAAGCATAATATGACAGCGACAATAGGTGCTGCCAGAATACCTTTTTCAGCAGAAAAACACAAAGATTAAAGGATTTGGATGCTAGAAGTCACGGCCAAGACTCCAAGCTAGAAGTCCTCAAGCTTGTATACCCGAAGCTTGTGAAGTACACACACACTCTTGCTAGGGAGAATTTACCAAAAATCAAAACCAAGGCCTCAAAACCTGCTGTCCAAGCTCGATTAAGAGAGAGATGGAGAGAGTTTTTGGTCTGTTGCATGTGTGTTGATTGTGAGAATGGGGAGTGATGGATGAGTAAAAGACTGTGTGTTCCAAGGACATAAAGGTCCAATGGGGAACCAGCAAAGGGGCGGCCAAAGTTTTCAATTTAAGAGCTTTCCCTCTTAAATTATAACACATAAAATATGTTAACAAGTCTTTTAACTAGATATATATACAACTAACCCTTTAATTGTATAATCTAATTACTCCCATTATTAATTTGTAACGTTATCTAACTTATTTAAATAACATTACAAATAACTCATTGAACAAGATATCCTAATAAATTGTTCCATCTCATATGCAACTTGTCTAGAAAACCCATTTTCTAAATTGGTGTTATATTTAATTGCATGATCATATCATCAATTAAATATTAGTAGGTGTTTTCTAAGCTCGTTATTGGTATAACCCGACTTGGATCACAACGTACTAACCACATCAATATTCTAAGTGTCTTGGGCACACAGCTCCAACAATCTCCCACTTGCCCAAGATTCATAGAAGATTGATGCAAGCAGTAAATACCGCCTAACAACGGTTTACTACCCTTAATACGCATGACTTATAGCCATTCAATAACATCATCCCTTTCAAGTACCCTACTTGAAATGATTTAGGTGAATCAATCATCTATCCTTTTGTTACAGATGTCATGTTAAATCCAAGAACACAGAATGATCATTTCTTGTTGATTTAACTTATCAGGCCTTAGACATCTAACTCTCAACGAATAAGAGGAACAAATTCCATCTTGACTACATACGTTTCTCACAAACACCTCGTGTCATATCTGAACATACCCTTATGTTCTGTCCACTATCTCGGACAACGAAGAATTCGCTCAAGGTATAATACTGGTGAATATCAAAACCCAATATGTATCTCAGGTCGGAGGATACAAATGATATTCGCCTTTACTCAAATTTACTTATGATCAATCAATAAGATCCATGTAGTAAAATTTGAGATGCGGTTAGTCCAATATTTGTGTCCCACAAATATCTATGAACCTTGGTAGCAACCCATTGCTCTATATTCATCCTTATGAATATCAACCAATCCAAGTTCGTAATAATCTTACTTTCATACTTGTTCCCACAAGTATGAACGACTACGGACATTTAGAGTAAACATTTTACTCATGGATTAAACATGCTAAATTGGAACATTAATTGAAACATTATAACCAAATAATTTTATTCAAATAATAAAGAGTCCATATACCAAATACAAAATTTACAGATCAAATCCAATCACTAGAATATCGAAGTCCATGGCACAAGTATGACCTTCATGCTTTGCCTTTTCAAGGAGCTTCGTGAGAGGATCCGCAATGTTTGATCCGTGTGAACTTTGCGAATACATATCTTTCCTTTTTCAACTTCATCTCGTATGTAGTGAATCTCCGCTCAATATGCCTAGTCTTTTGATGAGCACGGGGTTCCTTGATTTGAGCAATCGCACCTCGTTATCACAAAAGATATCTAGGGGGTCCGAATGGAAGGCCACAACCCCTAGATCTGTAATGAATTTCTTCAACCATGCAGCTTCTTGAGCTGCTAATGAGGCGGCGACGTATTCAGATTCTGTAGTTGATAGAGCCACCACATCCTGATTGGAACTCTTCCAAGAGACAGCTCCTCCATTCAGAATGAAAATGTATCCCGATTGTGACCGTGAATCGTCACGATCGGTTTGGAAACTCGCATCCGTGTAACCCTTTACAACGAGCTCCTTGTCACCAGATCCATAGATCAGGAACATATCTCTTGTCCTCCTTAGGTATTTAAGTATGTCTTAACAGCCATCCAATGACTGTTTCCAGGATTTTGCTGGTAACGGCTTGTCATGCATAAGGCACATGACACGTCTGGTCGAGTGCATATCATTGCATACTGATGGATCCAATAGCAGATGCGTAGGGATTGCCTTCATTTTATCTTGCTCATCCTTTGAGCTAGGACATTGAGTCGTACTCAATATTGTTCCTCTTTGAATAGGTACGGTACCTTCTTAGAGTTTTCCATCTTGAACCTTTTCAAGATCTTATCAATGTATGCACTTTGATTCAAACCAATCAACCGCCTTGATCTATCCCTATAGATCTTTATTCCCAGAATATAGGCGGCTTCACCAAGATCCTTAATGGAAAAACAACTTCAAGCCAGGTTTTTACACCTTCCAAGGTTGGAATGTTATTTCCAAATAGTAGTATGTCATCAACATACAATATTAGGAAAGTTATTGTGCTCCCACTAGCCTTCTTATACACACAAGCCTCATCAGCGTTTTTGATGAAGCCAAATTTCTTACTTCCTCATCAAAACGGTGATTCCAGCTTCTCGGTGCTTGTTTCAATCCATAGATTGATTTCTTTAACTTGCATACTTTATTAGGATGTTTTGGATCGACAAAACCTTCAGGCTGAACCATATAGACATCTTCCTCAAGGTATCCATTTAGGAAAGCGGTTTTGACATCCATTTGCCAAATCTCATAATCATAATGAGCAGCTATGGCAAACAATATCCTTATAGACTTTAGCATCGCAATAGGTGAGAAGGTTTCATCATAATCAACCCCTTTAGTTGAGTGAAACCCTTTGCTACAAGTCTAGCTTTATAAGTATCCAAGTTTCCATGCATATCGGTTTTCTTCTTGAAAACCCACTTACTTCCAACTATCTTGGAGTTAAAAGGTGGTTCAACAAGTTCCCAAACTTGATTGTCATACATGGATTGCATCTCAACGTTCATGGCTTTAAGCCATTTGTCACAATCCGAATTGGACACTGCATTATGGTATGTGGTTGGTTCATCTGAATCTACCACATAGCACCCATCCACAAAAAATCCGTATCTTTCAGGTGGATTACAAGTTCTACCACTTCTGCGAACGTCTTGTGTGTATTGATCAATCCCTTGATCATCCTCAACATCCTCATGTTGAGTGCTAGTTTCAACCAAACGTGCATCGGGTTGTGGTTCTTGATCCTCTTCAAGATCCACTATTCTACTGCCAGCTCCTTCCATAAGGAATTTGCTTCTAAGAACTCACCCTTTCTGGAAACAAACACCTTTTGTTCCAGTGGATCATAGAAATAATATCCCATAGAATCTCTAGGATATCCAACAAAGATACACTTGGTGGATCTGACTTCTAACTTGTTTGGGGTGGGAGTCTTAACATAAGCCTCACAACCCCAGACCCTTAAGTATGATAGGAGATGGAACCCTTCCATGCCATATCTCAAAAGGTGTCCTTTCCACCTTTTTGGTTGGGGCCATATTTAGAATACGGGCCAGGAGAGCAGAGCGAAACCCCAAAATGATAGAGGTAATGAGCTTCTAGCCATCATAGATCGGACCATATCTAATAAGGTTCGATTCCTCCTCTCAGACACACCATTATGTTGTGGTGTTCTAGGTGGAGTGAGTTGTGAGACAATCCCACAACTCCTAAGATGATCTTGAAAAGCATCACTTAGGTATTCACCTCCTCTATCGGTACGGAGAACTTTAATTGACTTGTTAAGTGATTTTCTACTTCATTCTTGAAGATTTGAACATTTCAAAAGCTTCATCTTTGTGCCTTAATAAGTACACATACCCATAGCGACTATAATCGTCGGTAAAGGTAATGAAGTATCTTTCACCATTCCTAGTCATTGGCTTAAAAGGACCACATACATCCGAATGTATGATTCCTAATAAATCATTTGCCCTTTTGTTAGTTCCACTAAAGGGTGCCTTAGTCATCTTTCCTTGTAAACAAGATTCACAAACATCAAATGAATCAGATTCATTTGTTTTAAAAGACCATTCTTTTGAAGTGTTTGTATACGTTTCTTGTTTATATGACCAAGACGACAATGCCAAAGATAGGTATCACTCAAGTCCAACTTGAGTTTCTTGGTGTTAGTTTGGTACAATGAGCTATTTAGAGTATTTTCATGAGCCAATTCATAATACCATTAATGGGAATGGCTTTCAAATAGAACATACCATTTAAAGAAACATGAATATCATTTTCAATAAAGGATAATACATATCCAAATTGTTTAACAGGGCTACAGAGATAATATTCCTAGTCAAACTAGGAGCATACAAAACATTGTTCAAAATCACTTCCAAACCATTTGGAAGTTTCAAGATGTAGTCACCACGGGCTTCAACTTGAACTTTAGCCCCATTGCCCATGTAGAGGCTTACATCCCCTTTCTTGAAGTCACTACTTCTTTTGAACCCCTGCAACAAATTGCAAATGTGAGTTCCACATCGGTATCTAATACCCATGTGTTAGAGGATATCATGTTTAAATCATATGGATCATGTATATTGTACCTGAGGTCTGCCCGGCATCCCTCTTTGCTTTCAACTCTTGGAGATGGACAGGACAATTCCTTGCCCAATGTCCAATCTCCTCACACTTGAAGCATGGGTGTTAGTAGCAACCTTTTGCTTTTTCTCTTGTGGTTTGGGTGGCACCCTTGCCACCCCTTTCCCTTTTCCCCAAGCGGGTCCCTTGCCCTTGGCAAATTTTGCCTTGGTGCGGGACGAGGCCTTTTATTGTTCCCACCTTCATTGATGGTGAGAACGGGTAAAACCCTTTTACCCATGGCCGCCTCGGCAGTTTTGAGCATTGAGTGAAGCTCACCAATGCTTTTGTCCCAAGCATTCATGTTGTAGTTCAACACGAATGTCTCGAACCTCTTGGTAAGGCCATTGAGGATCAAATCCGTGGCCAATTCCTTCGAGACGGGACAATTAAGCCTCTTGAGGCGGTCAATGTGACTTTTCATCTTAAGTACATAAGATGAAACAGATTGGTTGTCGTCCATATGACATGCATGGAGTGCTCGAACCGTTTCGAAGCGCTCAACCCTTGCTTGCTGTTGGAACGTTTCCTTCAGCTGGGTTATCATGTCGTAAGCTCCGTGGCGTTCATACTCCTTTTGGAGATCCGGAGTCATGCTCGCTAGCATGAGACAAGACACTTGGATGGAGTCCTCAGTGTACTTCAGCCAATCGTTGTTGGCCTCCTCATCATCCTCGCTAGGTTGATCGGGGATAGGGTCGTCTAAAACATACGATCTTCTCTCTTGCTTGAGAACGATTCTCAAGTTTCGATACCAGTCGATAAAGTGTTATGATTTAGACGTTCCTTTTGGAGGATTGCTCGTAGAGATTGGTTGGACGCGGATGAGTTATCGGAATTACCATTATCTGAGGCCATCTACAAAATTTAACAAAGTTTTATTTTAGTATTTCGATATTGCCAATTTTAATAATTAATGCCTTTTAAGGCCATTTTTATATTAAAATCTAGAACCCAACATTACATTTAAATTGTGGTTAGGGACCTTTATCCCACGATTTAAATTAATAAGGTGGTCAACGATTGACGGTTGCAACCATTTGCAACTTCTAGATGTATGGGATCGACCTTGAAACATCATATGTAAAGTCGGCACGTTAATCCCATCAACACCATTGGAAACCATATTGTAGGTGATCCTTTTAACATGGTTTGCAAATCAAGACATCCAATTTATACACACGTGTGAGTTTGCCAAAATTAGTGGTTAGATGACCTTTATCCACAAATAAGGCATTCTCACCTCAAATCACAAGTTCCCTCAAAATGGTTAGGTGACCTTTATCCCATTAAGAGTCCCAAGTGACTCAAGTGTTGTGTAAAAGGACGGTGTCGATCTTGTTTGATATGAATATAAAGAGGTTTCATAATATTAGTTTAGAAAACTCTATGTACTTGTATTTGCATGCTTTCAAATAAGGTACCCTATGGTCCTTTGATTAAAACCAATTCTAATCTTTAAAACCATTAAATCAATTTAATAACCTTTTATTACCTTTTAATGATTAAGAACCACCATTTTAATAACTTGTTAAGTTGTTAGTTAGTTTGTAATGCATGTCAAAAATCAACCACACAATCAAATAACAAACATCCAAACAAGTCATAAGCATAAACAACCATAATGTGCATAACCTTAGCTACTATTGTGACCACACTTGTTTGCCATCACAAGTGTGGTCATTAGGTCTTCCTAAGGGTTGAAAACAACACAAAATAGGGGTCTTGATGGACTCCCACTTGAACTTGCATCATATGCTTCAAGTCCTTCTTTTGTGTCTTCCATTTGTGCTTCCATCCCGAGCATCTTCTTTTACGAAATATATATACTAATACATTTCTAGTAAAAGAAAAAAGGCTCCTAATCTATTATTACATCCAATGAATAAATAGACAAGTTACATTTTTAAACAAAGCACAAATGAATAATATTACAATCCCAAGAGAACCAACCAAAACAAAATAGCAAGCATCCAAACAACACAAGGTCAAAGGCTAGGTTATGCACACTAACATCCAATGATCATATCATCAAAACATATAATGAAACCCCACTTAAAACCTTCAAATTTCAGCCAACATAAACTGAAATTTTTGGTTTTAAACATTGTCCAAACAATCAACATATCATGATATATATATATATCTTTCAAGATCTAATCACTAGCATGTGTGATATGACTTTGAAAGTTGGGGAATCATTCAAACAAAACATAGCAGCCCAAAACCAACCTACAACAAGACTATAATCATCCTTAAAACCAATTTAAAAGGACAAAACAAGCAAGTCATCCACAACCGGCTCTTGATGCCATTGTTGGGTTTGCAAGAACATAAAACGTAGTTTAACCATTTAAACTTTCAGAAAACGCAGCGGATAATATTAGTTTTTTGAACGATTTTGAAAGCTGAATATATGTTCTTTAAGTGGCCATTAAGCATATGAAACAAAACCATAATACAAGGATCATATTATGTGAATAGACAAGCTATGAGAGCAAAAACAAGCATAATATGACAGCGACAATAGGTGCTGCCAGAATACCTTTTTCAGCAGAAAAACACAAAGATTAAAGGATTTGCATGCTAGAAGTCACGCCAAGACTCCAAGCTAGAAGCTCAAGCTTGTATACCCGAAGCTTGTGAAGTACACACCACTCTTGCTAGGGAGAATTTACCAAAAATCAAAACCAAGGCCTCAAAACCTGCTGTCCAAGCCGTGGATTAAGAGAGAGATGGAGAGAGTTTTTGGTCTTGTTGCATGTGTGTTGATTGTGAGAATGGGGAGTGATGGATGAGTAAAAGACTTGTGTGTTCCAAGTACATAAAGGTCCAATGGGGAACCAGCAAAGGGGCGGCCAAAGTTTTTCAATTTAAGAGCTTTCCCTCTTAAAATTATAACACATAAAATATGTTAACAAGTCTTTTAACTAGATATATATACAACTAACCCATTTAATTGTATAATCTAATTACTCCCATTATTAATTTGTAACGTTATCTAACTTATTTAAATAACATTACAAATAACTCATTGAACAAGATATCCTAATAAATTGTTCCATCTCATATGCAACTTGTCTAGAAAACCCATTTCTAAATTGGTGTGTTAATTTAATTGCATGATCATATCATCAATTAAATATTAGTAGGTGTTTTCTAAGCTCGTTTTGGGTATAACCCGACTTGGATCACAACGTACTAACCACATCAATATTCTAAGTGTCTTGGGCACACAGGCTCCAACAAGAACTTGGTTGAAACTAAGGACACAACCTTTGGCTTTGATAAACCAAAGGTGACCTGTTTCAACTGTGGTGAGAAAGGGCACTTCAAAAGGGAGTGCGTGAAGCCAAAGAAGACTGGCAATGGGAATCCTTCTCCACCTTCAATCGTCAGGAGAAACCCACTAGCAGCCCTACTTCATCAAGCAAGGATCCTAAGCCTTGACTGCTAACGAGGATGAAGGACAGGACTAGAGCTTTCGGTTGTCGCACCGGGAGAATCCAACATCGCTAGTGTGGAAGATATAGATGACGATTTTGCCAGTGAAGGAGACATAGCAGTAGAGATCGCGATGTCCAATTCTGAAGACATTGCACTAGTGGTCAACCACTTGCTTGAAGAAGTAGAATCTGCAACAACATCAGAATCACCAGAAACCGAGACAACAGTCTTGACACTCATGGCTGACTCATCACCAACATCTTAGGTAAGTACTACTGACCAGTTGTTTAATAATCATGCTTGTTCTGGCTGTAATAAATTTAAGGAAAGCATTGATTAAATTTGCTAGGTTGTTAGATCATAATTATAACTTAGTAAAGGACCTAAAACTATGCACTGAGGCAAACAGAGTTTTAAAACAAAATGAGCACAGTTATAAAGAAAAGATAGACCTTTTGAACAAACAGCTTAGGGAAACAGAAGTAGTTGCCTTTAACAAAGCTAATGACATTAGGTACTATCTTAACTCCCTAGAGGACACTAAGAAGCAAAAACTAGTTTTAGAAGTAGAAGTTAATTCGTTAAAGCAAAAACTGCACAGTTGGACAAGTTCATCTCATATTGTCCAACACTTAGTGAGAGAGAGAAATAACAGGGAGGAATGGGATACAAAGTGGTTCCACCACCACTTGAGACCTTGATGAACACCAAAAGTAAACCAATTAATAAAACACCCAACAAGGATCATGTGGTGTCCACTCCTCTTGTTAGTGACCCAGATTCCACAAGTAAATCAACTGAATCTGGCGCCAAACAAAAGGAGGCCACTTCAAATTCTAAATGCAAAATGCCTTGTCTCAACCTGGAAAAGGAGTTTGAAAAAGTTAACATTAAGTCTGGTTCAAACAAAGACAAATCTGAACCTAAAAGGAACATTAGTGTTAATAAATCATGTGAATCATGTCAAAGTCCAGGAAAACAAAATGTGGAAGATGTAAAACCAGGTAAAGCAGTTAAATTTGTAAAACCAGACTATACACTAACCAAGGAGTGTCTAAGTCCAAACAGGTAAGGTCACCCGTGTGTCACCTACATCTCCACAAAAACAAATAAACCGTAAAGTTGAAAGCAGATCATGCTACAATTGTGGAGAGTACGGACACATTGTGTCTCACTGTCCTTATATCAGACACCAAGGAAGAAAGTTGAACTTTTTGAACCAAAACTATCTCTTTGAAGAGGAACTCAATGACACCTCCTAAAAGAGATAGGAAACACAAAGTTCAACCCATCAGCCAGTCGTCTGTTTATCACAAATAGGCCTTACACAAATCTAGCTTATGGAAGGAAAAATCCTCCTTAGTATCTAAAAATGAGAACAAACAGACATCTGCGCTTCCCTCACCTCAAAAGGTCAATGGGTTGAGTTTATGATGTGTGATGCCTTGGGGAGACCCAAGCCAGTAAAGGCTTGGGTTCCTAACCTGAACTAACGTTTTCATTGAATGTGCAAGGTGTTCGCTATAGTGTTGAAACTAACACGTGGATTGTAGATAGCGGAGCATCTAGGCACATGACGAGGAACAAGGCTCTCTTATCAAACATTAAACAAATCAAAGGAGGGCATGTTTCATTCGTTGGAAACAAAGGTGGGTACATCACAACTCAAGGGGAAGTAGGAAATCAGAAAGTGAAGTTTGATAAGGTAAACTATGTCCAACAACTTTAGAATAACTTGCTTTTTGTTTCTCAAATTTGTGATAAAGACTTTAAGGTAGTGTTTGACAATAAGAAGTGCTATGTCCTGAAGAAGGACTACGTAATCCCAGAGGATCAAGTATTAATGTCTGCCTCAAGATATAAGGACCTTTATGTCTTGGATCTATCAAAGGCCTCCATAACGGATCATGAAGTTTAGTGCTTCTTGTAAAAAGCTACTGAGAAGGAATCCATCTCCTGGCATTGGAGAATAGGACACATTAATCCATGGAAGATGAATCACTTGATCCAGAATGGTCTAGTGAGAGGAGTTAACATCAAAAACTTCCAACTTCCGGATTTCTGTGTTGCATGCAAGAAGGGAAAACAGTCGAAGAAAGCTCATAAGGAAAAGAAAGTTCACTCTATCAAACTTCCTCTTGAACTTCTTCACATGGATCTGTTTGGTCCAGTCAGTACAAGAAGCATTGCAGGCGACTTGTACTGCTATGTAGTTACTGATGACTACTCAAGATTCACTTGGGTGATGTTTCTGAAATCCAAATCAGAAACATTTGAGTCATTCAAAGAGTTCGTAACTACTCTAGAGTCCCTATACAAGTTGAAGGTACATCAAGTGCACTCAGACAACGAAACCGAGTTCAAGAATCAATGGATGGAGGCTTACTGCAAGGAAAAGGGAATTGTGCATCAGTTCACTTCTACCTACACTCCTCAGATGAACGACATTGCTGAAAGGAAGAATCGTAGCTTGATAGAGACGGCACGGATAATGCTAGCAGACTCAAAACTACCCATCCAATTCTGGAATGAAGCAGTTGCAAATGCATGTTATACAATAAATAGAGTTCTGGTAATAAAACGCCATGGAAAGACGTACTACGAGTTACTACAATGATGTAAACCTAACTTAGAGTATCTCGAGCCATTTGGCGCTCCGTGCACCCTACTGAAGAAGAATCAGAAGGGAAAATTCAGTTAGAAGGCTGATGAAGGGATCTTTCTAGGCTACAACATACCGAACAAGAGAGTTTACAACAACTCAACAGGTCAAGTAGAAGTGTGGTGTAACGTTGATGTTCAGAGATGCACCACACCACCTGCTGGAAAAGGGTCTGCTTACTTCTTCGACTATGATGGATTCTTTAAATCCTTCAACATCCCTCTCTTCACTTCTGAAGATGGGTTGACAACCAAGATGATGTATGATGTCTAGAACACACCATCTCAAGATTCAACACTATTTGGTTCACAAGGCGAATCATCTAACAACTCAGGGGGAGCACTTGATGATAGTGACTCCTCCTCTGATGAAGAAGTTGTGGATACTAATCAGAACAATTAGGAGGAACAAGTTCCTATTCCTGCAAGTCCATAAGCATCTGACGGTGATGCCTCTGCGTCTTTGGAACCTCAGACTCCTACTGCCTCAGATACTGAACCAAATGTTCATAATCTTGATTCTGCGGTGGTGGTTCCAACACCCATGGATCACGTCTAAATGTCTATCATCCTTTAGATAATGTCATTGGGGATGTGAAGTCAGGAGTTCAGACCAGAAATCAACTGTACTCAGCTGATTATGCCTCGTTAATGGAAAAGGGATACCTTCACGATGGTGCATATCATTGCTTTGTGTCTCAGTTTGAGCTAAAGTATGTTAGTGAAGCCCCGAATGATGAGGCATGGGTGAGTGCCATGCAAGAAGAACTTCTTCAGTTTAAGAAGTTAGGTGTATGGACTTTGGTGGATAGACCTAAAGGAGCTAAGGTAATTGGCACTAAATGGGTCTTGAAGTGCAAGAAAGATGATCAAGGTGTGATCATTTGTCTTCAGTTGTTGTCTTCAGCTGTTGTCTTCAGACTTTGTCTTCAGCTGTTGTCTTCAGACTTTGTCTTCAAACTTTGTCTTTAGACTTTGTCTTCAAACTTTGTTTTTAGACTTTGTCTTCAGTTGTTTTTGACCACTTTATTTGTTTTGATGTCTGTGGGACTTAAAGGTTTTTCTGATCTGGCTCATTGGTTCTTTTGGTCCAACAAACTCCCCCTGAACCAATGCAGCCAAAACCTTTAAGATTATTGAAGTCCCACTTATTGGTAGAAACATTTTCTGTATCAGCTCAGAAATCTTCAAATTAAGCTCAGGCCAGGGAAGTGGGTTCAGAAAGTTTGATTGGCTGAGGATGAATGGGAACTCTATCTTGGGGAATTGGACACAGAGCTATTACCCGATCCATGAGACCTACTTCCCAATGATGAGTCTGTAAGACTCTCTGACATAGGCCTCAAGAAATACAACCTGTTCTTCCATTATGAGTTCTTCAACTTCACTTTCAAAGAAGAACTTAGGCCCATAGTACTCTGATAAGTACTTAACATTCTTTCCATTCTTTAGCTCCACAGTAGTTATTTCTCTGTATGCAAACTCATCAGGATGAGTGCCTTCAAGTAACAACTGGAGCTCATTTCTTCTTATTTCTTCAAGCTTCTTGTAGATCAACCCCTTCTTTACCATTTTTTTAGTAAAGTTTGTGGAGTCATCTTAGACTTGTAAGCTCTCTTGAAGTCATCAAGGATTTCCCAGGGTGACACTACAATGGCCAGCATTATCACAGCATCTACAATCTTCTTTACTTGGCCATTGTATCTACTTGGAATCTTCTTTTTATGAATTCTGTCACTTACTCTGGGGTCAGGCCAAATTCTCACTCTCTCTTTCTGATATTGAAATGCGAATCTGAGAGCATACAACCTCTGAGCATGTTTCTTCATAGCTTGTATGGATGAAGACTTGGGAAATTCTTTATCAATCATCCTTAACAGCTGCTCATCATGTTGTTTGTGCTGTTCTTCTTCTTCAAGTTTTACTTTTACCATTTTCCTTTGGATGTCAAGTGTGATTGTTGTTGTTTGACTTCTAGGCTCAGGTATCTTTATTTTAAGAACAACAGAGATTAGCAGACTATCATCCTCATCATCTTCTTCTTCTTCTTCCATCCTTAACACCCTTCTCTTCCTCTTAGGTGCATCATTAGTAGTGGTTTGAGTAGGTTTCTTGGGTAAAGGAGTTGGTTTTGAGGGTTGTGAAGTTGGTTGTTTTGGTGTAGGAGATTGTGCAGGATGCTCTAGCATCTTGGTTGTGAGTGAAGCTTTGGATAACTTTGCCATATCAGACCTTTTCCTAGCACCAGCTTCATCAAGAGCTTCTATGATCAATCCTTTGTTGAATACTTCAGAAGAACATATTCTGGTGGTTATCTCCAAAATACTGTCTTTGGACCATGACTTCACTTCAATGATTGATCTTCCCAATGCTTTGATATGAATCTTGTCATAGATTCCATGCTTTGTTGTGGGCTAGAACATCAAAGAAAAAGCCCAGGTCATCATCAGTCTTTGTTGAATCATCTGACCTCCTGATTAAATCAGGATGAACATGTGTTGAGTGTAGATCAGTATTCACATGTGCCCCTATTTCTTGGAACTGGGGACTTCCTGCCTCAGGATTATGTCCTTCATTGGCAGTTGCCTCTGGTAAGGTCTTAGAGATGATACCACCTTCATCCTGTTCATGTGCTGAAACAGGAGAAGAGGCAGCCTCACCAGATGTTCTAATCTCCTCCTCTACACAGGGAGATTGAACTCTGTAATCCCTGTGTGTGGGTTATCAGCCACATTATAATCCTCTCCCTCAACTGTTGAGGTTTTCCCAGTGGTAATAGGTTCTGGGGAGGGTTAGAGGAATGTAGTTGAGTCAGCACTTGTGCAATAACCACAGTTGGACTTGTAGGGGTGGCTTCAGTGCGAGATAAGGGTGAAAAGGATTGCACCTGGGGTGAATGGTGCTCTTCAATAGCAATCTTCTCAAGTGAGAGATATTCCAGTAATGTGGTTTCCCCATTTTTAGTTGCATCAGGATCCTGTTGAGAGGATACCTGAGCGGTTTCAGCTGGTAGAGTCATGGAAACTACAGGGGGATTACTACCCGTAGTTTCATCCTGCCTTTGTGTTATAGGAGCACCATCAGGGGACTCAACTCCCTGAGTAGCCTTTTTGGTTTGTTTGGATTCTGGTTTGGAGGGGACTTTGGATCTGGAGGATGAGGCTGTGGGTTCCTTTTGCTTGGGTTTTAGCAGTTTGCCAGCCTCTTTGAGTTGTGGGTCAGAGTTGTGCCTGGAGTATACCTCAGGTAAAACTACCACAGCAGGGACTCTAAGGTCAATAGGGCCATCAGATTTTAATTGATTTATGATTATGGCCATAAGAAACCTTGGATATAATATCCATCTGTTAGCCACAGGTTTCAATGCCAGATCTTTTAATTCCAAAAATATAATTTCAGAAAAATTTAAGCTTTTGCGTTCAAGGATAGAATACAATACCTGCTGCCACCTGGATGACATTTGATCCCATGAAAAGGATTTGGGGGCAAGGCAGACATTGATCATGTGAAAGATTAGGCGTTCAGCATCATGGAAGTGCTTCTTCAGAATGATTGTAGCACTTAGGTCGCCCTCATATCCATGGTTGATGAATGATAGATCAGTGGTGCCCTTCGGGTATTGGTGATGAAGGTGGCATCATTCAGATCTAGGGTTTGGCGAATGATAGCAGGAGTGAGGACCACCTTCTTCTGGTTTACAAAAGACAGGAGAGTGATCGCGACATCATTCTCACCAGTATGGACAGTGACATTTGTCCAGAATTGGCGAAGGGTATCGGGATAGATGGTTGGATTAAGAAGAAAAGCAGTTTGATACGGGGAATCAACCATCAGATCAATGGCAGCATCAAACTTATTCCAAAAGCCCGATTTTGTGAAGTAGGCAACACAGTTGTGTCGTGTTTGATTTGCATGGTCGCCATTAATGGAAGATGAACGTTCGGAAAACGACTTATGAAAAGTTTGAAGTTAGGGTTAGATATTTATAGGTTATGAAACGACTGAAAGAAAACACTGAAAGTTTTGGTGTTAGTCATCAGTTGTTAGAAAACAACTGAAGACATGGTTTTAACTTTCAGATGTTGTAAACAACTGAAGACTTGGTGTTAGTCATCATGTGTTTGAAACTACTGAAGACTTGGTTTTGGCTTCAGTTGTTTTGAAATGAAACAGCAGTTGTTTGAAACAATTGAAGAGTAAAATTACTCATCAGTTGTTGTCGTCAATTCACAGATCTCAGTTGTTTCAGTTGACCTTAACGCTTACTCAGCAGATTATCTGATTTCAGATGTTTCATTGGTCATGAGTACTTATTTGTTAAAACAGACATCAGTAATTTTAACTACATCAGTACTTTTCAACAAATAAAGTACTTCAGTACTTTTAAGTAATTTAGTCTTCAGTAGTTTTGAAAACTACTAAAAATAAAATAACTTATCAGTACTTAATTTTGACAGCTATATACTAATGCTCATCAGTACTTGTGAACTTAGATCATCAGTAGTTGTCAAATCATTCAAGCTGTAGCATACCAAACCTTAGCACAAGATTTTGGAAAGTTGCACTGTCCAAAGGCTTAGGAAATATATCTGCAAGCTCATCAGCACTAGGAACAAACTTTGGATCAATTAGACCTTTTTCATAACAATCCCTAATAAAATGATGTCTGATCTTAATATGTTTGGTCCTAGAATGCTGGACAGGATTCTTAACAATACAAAGAGCTGAAGCACTATCCATCAATAAAGGAGTCTTAGTCTCTGTAATGTCATAATCCAGTAATTGATTCTGAAGCCAAAGTACCTGAGATGTACAACTTGCAGCAGCAATGTACTCTGCTTCAGCAGTGGATGTAGCAACTGAAGTTTGTTTCTTACTCTGCCAAGAAACTAAACAATTGCCAAGAAATTGGCATCCACCAGAGGTTGATTTTCTGGTTAATTTACACCCTACATAGTCACTATCAGAGAAAGAAACTAATTTGCAAGTGTGCCTAGTGGAATACCAAAGTCCTAGAGATTGAGTTCCTTGCAAATATCTAAAGATCCTTTTGACTGCAATCATATGGGATACTTTAGGTGCAGCCTGAAATCTAGCACAGATACAAGTTGCAAACATAATGTCTGGTCTAGAAGCTGTAAGGTACATCAAGGAACCAATCATACATCTGTAAAGAGTTTCATCAACTGCTTTACTTTTCTGATCAACATCCAGTTGTGTGGTGTTGCACATGGGAGTAGAACAGGGCTTATAGTTTTGTAAATCAAACTTTTTCAACAAATCCTTTGTATATTTTAACTGATGAATGAAAGTTCCATGAGCCATTCGTTTGATTTGCAAACCTAGAAAGAAATGTAATTCTCCCATGGTACTCATTTCAAACTTTTGTTGCATCAACTTAGTAAAGGCATCACACAACTGTGGAATAGAGGATGCAAAAATGATATCATCTACATAAATTTGAACAAGGAGCTTATGCATGCCTACTTTCTTAATGAACAAATTTTTATATATGGAGCCTCTAGTGAAATTATTTTGAAGAAGAAAGTTAGACAGTGTTTCATACCAGGCTTTGGGAGCTTGTTTTAACCCATAAAGAGCCTTATCAAGCTTATACACCCAATCTGGATGTTTATGATCTTCAAAACCTCGTGGTTGACACACATAAACTTCTTCTTTTATTTTACCATATAAGAATGCACTTTTGACATCCATTTGAAAAACTTTAAGATTATGGAAAGCAGCATAAGCTAAGAACAATCTGATTGCCTCCAATCTGGCTACAGGGGCAAAGGTTTCATCATAATCAATACCTTCTTCTTATGAAAACCCTTGTACAACCAATCTGGCCTTGTTCTTGACAATTTGACCTTTTTTATCAGTTTTATTCCTAAACACCCATTTAGTGCCTATTGCACACTTACCTTGGGGTAGAGGAACCAGTTCCCACACCTGCTACTTTTGAAACTGAAGAAGCTCAAGTTGCATGGCTTCAACCCATCCATTGTCTCTTAATGCAATATGATAGTTCTTTGGCTCTTGCTGACCGATGAAGAGAGCATAAAAGCAGAATTTGGACAATTGACTTCTAGTTGAAAAACCAACATTGATGTCACCAATGATCTGAGACATGGGGTGATTCTTCAGTTCTTGGTACTCAATAAGATCTGTGCAAGTGTTTGTACGTGATTCAGCAGCAACAGATGTTGATCCAGACTCTTGAAACCTAGAATGAGTTGGCAATTCAAATGAAGTAGAGGAATCAGAGATCTCATCAGCATTTGTTGTGGATGGAACTGCTAAAGCTACAGGAACATCAAGGTTAGTACACTCAAGCAGGTGATCACTAAACCTTGCATTTGTATCACCAGATGAATGACTAGTTGTAGGAGATGATAGATTCACAGAATCTGCAACAGCTAGAGGCTGATAAGGAACATATTGCAGTATGTTCAAATCAAATAACTCCACAAGGTTTTGTGGGATTTTCTCCTTTGGAGATTCATTAAACTTTACATGCAAGGTTTCTTCAACTATCTTTGTTCTGCAATTAAAAACTCTATATGCCTTGCAAGTAGATGAATACCCAACAAAGTACCCTGCATCCACTTTTGATTCAAACTTCTGAAGTGGATCCTTTGTGTTAAGAATATAACAGGGACACCCAAATGCTCTAAAGAAGGAAATCAAGGGGCCAAATGATGTAACACTTCATAAGGAGTCTTCATCAATCTCTGATTTACTAACACTCTATTTTGCACAAGCAAGCTGTGTTGACAGCTTCAGCCCAAAAGGTTAGTGGCAAACCAGAACCAGCCAACATTGACCTTGCGGCTTCAATAAGGGTCATGTTCTTTCTCTCCACCACTCCATTTTGTTCAGGAGTTTTAAGAATGCTATACTGCCTCTTGATTCCCTTAGAGAAATAGAATTCATCAAGTGTGTGGTTTCTAAGTTCTGTGCCATTATCACTCCTCACACACTTAACAGAAAGGGAGTACTGCTTTTCCACATGCAACACAAAGTAGATGATGATTTGACCAGCCTCATCTTTTGAATGTAAGAAGAAGTTCCATACAAATCTGGAATAATCATCCACAATTACCAGACAGTATTTTTTCTTTGCCATGCTCATCACTCTTACTGGACCAAAAAGATCCATATGCAATAATTGCAAGCAGGCGGTGGACTTTGGTTCTTCTATTGGAGGGAATGATACTTTGTGTTGCTTTCCTTTTAAACAAGCAGAACAGTTGTCATCACATTTAAACTCCTTTAATGGTAGACCTCTCACTAAACTATGATGAATAAGCTGGTTCATGTTTTTAAGATTCACATGACCAAGCCTTCTGTGCCATAGTTTAGATTCCTGAGGAGAGGCCTTGGAGAACAGACATGGATGGCCTTTTAGATCAATTTTCTTTGATAAGTCTAAGGAGAGTATATTCATCCAATATCTTGTCAATCATTCTCAAAACATTGGAAGACAGAATCCGACAGTTCTGACTGGTGAAAAGTGCAACATGCCCTTTATCACACATTTGACTAACACTCAAGAAGTTGAACTTGAGATTCTCCACATGGTTAACATCATCAAATCTTATCTCAGCATTTGACACAAAACCTTTGCCGATGATGTAACCCTTAGCATCATTACCAAAAGATACAAATCCCTTCTTTCCTTGAGAGTAGTCATGAAGAAGAGAACTGCTCCCTGTCATATGCATAGATCCTCCACTGTCCACATACCAGATGCTTCTTTGGCATGCTAAAGAACCCTGCATTTGTCACAACAAACTAGTTAGCTTTTGAGACCCAAACCATTTTGGTTTTGGGTATGTTCTCATCAACAGATTTTATACTAACTAATTTGTCATGATTAACAGCCTTTGAAGGTGGAGATGGTGCTGAAAAGGATTCCTTTGATTTTGGCTTAGTTTTCCTTTTCAGTGGTTTAGTCACAAGTACATCTATTTGTTAACTCTCCCCAGCAGATGTTGAACCATCATAACAAGTTGTGTCTGATTGGTTGTTAAAGCCTTTAGTTCAGCAGACACATCAGTACTTGTTTTTGATTGGTTCCTGTGACTCACCATGTCCTCCTTTTTGAAAGACACAGACTTAATCTTGTGTTTTGATATTCCATGAGGAATATTTTCAGTTGTTTTATGATAAACCCCTTCCTTCTTTTTAGATTTTTGTAAGAACTTTGGGTTATCAGATTTAGATGATTGTGGCACAAACTTGGTTTCAAATTCATCTTTCATTTTAGTAATTTTCTTTTTAATGATTTTATCTTTGTTGAATTTTGAACCCTTTCTGTACCAACATTCATCAGTGAGATGATTGAATAGACCACATATTTCACATGGCTTTTTCTTCATCTTCTGTTGTTCAACTGCTGAAGTTGTCAAACCATGTTGGTTTTCATTTGGTTTGAAATGTTCTTTAGGTGTTGTTACTTGCTCTTTAGTACTTTGAATACTTTGTGAGACAACACCTGAAGTGCTCAGCTTTTCTTTGATCATGTGTTTATCAGCAGTGAGACCATCAGCAGATTGATTAGCTAAGATACTATTACTAACTTCATCCTCTGATTTTGCATTATCACTTGAGGATGAGACACATGATGATATGGTTTGGGAATTGCTTTCACCTTCAGATTTTACTTATGTCTTGGGAGTAAAATTGTAGGAGGTACAGTGTGATTATACCCAATCCCGAACTTCACATTTGAAGCTATTTGCTTACTAAGAAGCATTTCAAACCCCTTGCAGGATGTTACCCAGCGTTCATACTCTACTTGAGTAGCTGCAAGTGTTTCTTTGAGATTCTTATGATTCTCTAAAATGACCTCTACCTTTGCCTTTTCATCAGTGATTTGGCATTTTAATTTGTAAATCTCATCATCTTTTTCTTTTAAGACGGACTCAAACTCAGCTTTTTTTTGGAAATCACTTTCTGTAGGTCAAGATTTTGATTAAATTAAAGCTACATTTGCTTCTCTAATTGAGACAAAAGCAGCTATGCATGACTTAGAATACAACTTGGCCTTAGCCTCAGAAGATACCTGTGGTACCTGTGATGATGATGCATTTGAACATGAACCATCAGTAGACTCTGTTGATACATATGTACCTAGATCCGGATCTAAATGTAATATGTCTTGTAATCTCTTACGCTTATGTAAGTGTCGGGTACTTAATGAAATGATATGATTGGTTATGTTTATAATGTTTATATATTTCATTAATGAGTTGGTGACTTGATTATATAGGTTGTGAATGTTTGAATTGATTTACATAAGGTTATAATAATGAATACAATTCAAACTTGAGTTGGTGAAGTTCTCATGCATCTGACAGGTCCATACGTCCTAACAGTAGTGATGCGTCCGACAGGTCCATACATCCTAACAGTAGTGATGCGTCCAAATGGCCAAGCGACTGAGTGTCCATGCGCCTAAATAGTCCATATGCCTGAACAACTTCATGCGTCTAACTCAATCGCATGACAGAATGATCTGTCGTGCGAATGGATCAAACGCATGGCTCAATCGCACGAATGAACCATGCTAATGGTTCAGACACACGAATGAGCAACCCTAACCTATAAATACCACCTAAGTCGTGGAAAAAGAGAGGATTGATTCCTATTCGACTCCAACGCACCCTAGCCGTCCAAAAGCCTCCAAGCTCGTACTCCAAGTTCATACAATGCAACAGATCGATTGCTAATCGATTGTTAACGTTAGATTCGATACCTTATTGTTTCTACGTGCGTTCTCACTGATTGGATCGCCAATCAAATAGGATTCCGCACTATTTGGTTTGGTTTACACGTTAATCAGTTTGTATTTCATTTATAAACAAGATCCTAACAAGTGGTATAAGAGCCTAGGCTCGTGATTACATGTGATTCAATCATTTTGATACAAAGTTTGTGTTTTCTCACTAAAAACGCAATCTTTTTGTGTCAAAAGTTGTCTTGGATGTCCCCTGTCATCAAGTTTTGGTTTCTACGGCATAAGGCGATTAGGGTTGGAGAAAATTCGGGTTTTTACGGTCAAAACACGTTAAACCTAGAAATTTTCAAAACACAACAGCTTCAGTCGCACGATTGATCCAATCGCACGACTGGAATTCAATCGCATTCCCAAACGTACGATTTAACTTACTCGCATATTCATTCGTACGACTCAACCTACCGGTTGCATTGTTCATACGCGTCAGTTTTCACTCGCACGACTGGAAAAATCACTTAGTTCAGTCGCACGGGTACCCCATTCGCATCGCTCCATACGCACCAGTTAATAGATTGTTTAAGAGAATAAAAATTAATCTAGATGGAGGATCAGTTGTCAGTGTTTACAGCAGGAAGGACTCACGGATTCAGAACTTACTGCTACTGGAGAGTGAGGTGGGGAATCATAATAAACCCCCGAAGCTTATAACATTAGATGAGTTTCCCCACTGGAAACAACGTTTTGAGATCTACTCAATGGAGTGGATCCAAATATGTGGGAATCTATTGAGACAGGATACAGTATGCCGGTGGGAGCTAATGGGGTGAAACTTACTTTAGGAGGAATGACTGATACACAGAAAGTTAATATAATGCTGAAAATAGAGTATGGATTGCTAACACAGTCTATCCCTAAGGATATTTTTCACCAATTCTCAGAAAATAAGCAAGCCAAGAAGTTATGGGATGAGTTGGAGAAAAGATATGACAGGAATGCTTCACTGAAGGCCATTAAAGCAAAGGAGTTGAAGAAAGAATTTGACAACTTTTCATCGATGGGAAATGAGAGTTTAGACGATGTCATTGACAAATTCTACCATTTGATGAGCGAGCTGCACACACATGGTGTCAAAACTACCATGGAAGATAAAGTGACAAATTTTGCAGACGGGTTGCCAGAAAGTTGGGCTTCTTTTGTTTCAAATCTGAGACAAAATGGACTGTTATCAAAGTTAGACATCAATGATTTCATACTAAGCTACGAGAAGAAGCACTAAGGATGAAGTATCGAGCTCAGAAGTCTTCGTATACTTAGAATCCAGCTTTGTACAATGCCACTCCTCAAGTTAAGACGTCTGGAACACCTCTTCAGACTGCCTTTGTGTCAAACTCATCTGGTCCTTCCCAAGTCTCTCCTTCAGGAACAGATACGTCGGGCTCTTCTAGTACCCAATATATTGGATCTGAAGCAAATGCTACACGACTGAAGACTGAGAATCTCGGTAACGTGACAGTAGAAGTAGCTCGAGAGCACATGGATCTCTTGGCAGCAGTGGTCCATTCCTATGATGGACTTGTTGCTGGGAAAATTGGAAACTACCATCTGGTAGATGAGGACTATGAGCAGGTTGATAAGACTAAACTGGAAAGGATGGATATTATGTGGGCCTTAGCAAGTGTTGTACGGAGAGCAAAGAAGTTCGTGAAGAAGACCGGACAAAACTTGGTTACTACTAAGGACACTACTTTTGGCTTTGACAAGAGCAAGGTGACCTGCTTCAACTGTGGCGAAAAGAGGCACTTCAAAAGAGAATGTGTGAAGCCAAAGAAGACTGGAAACGGGAATCCATTCTCGTCCTTCAATCGTCAGGACAAGTCCACATCTAGCAGTTCTACTTCATCAAACAAGGACCCCAAAGCCTTGACTGCAAATGAGGATGAGGATAGGACTGGAGCTTTCGGTTCGTCTCACCAGGAGAGTCCAATATAGCTAGTGTGGAAGACACTGATAACGATTCTGCAAGTGAAGGAGATATAGCAGTAGAGATCACGATATCAAATTCTGAAGACACTGCTAATGTTGTCAACCAACTGCCTGAGGAAGAAAAGTCTGCTTCAACGTTAGAATCACCAGAACTAAAATCAACAGACTCTGTTCTCATGGTTGATTCTTCTTCTACATCCTAGGTAAGTACCACTGACATACTGTTTAATAATCATGCTTGCTTAGAATGTAATAAATTTAGAGAAAGCATCGATTCAAAATTTTCTAGGTTATTAGATCATAATAATAGCTTAGTAAAGGACCTGGAACTGTGCACAGAAGCTAATAGAGTCTTGAAACAAAACGAGCACAGTTACAAAGAAAAGATAGACCTATTGAATAAACAGCTTAGGGAAACCGAAGTAGTTGCTTTTAATCAAGAAAATTACATTAGGTACTATCTGAACTCCCTAGAGGACACTAAGAAACATAAGGCAGTTTTAGAAGTAGAAGTCAATTCTTTAAAACAGAAAATGCACAGTTGGACAAGCTCATCACACATTGTCCAACACTTAGTAAGAGAGAGGAATAATGGGGAGGGACTGGGATACAAAGTGGTTCCACCACCACCTGAGACCTTGATGAACACCAAATGTAAACCAATTAATAATAACCCCATCAAGGATCACGTGGTGTCACTCCTCTGGTTAGTGATCCAGATTCCATAAGTCATTCATTTGAATCTAACTCTAAAAAGAAGGAGGCCATTTCAAAGGCAATAGGAAAGATGCCTGTGTAAACCTAGAAAAAGATTTTGAAAAGGTAAAATTAAAGTCAGGGTCAAACGAAGTCAAACCAGAACCCAAAAGGACCATAAAACCTAATCAATCACGTGCATCATGTCACAGTCCAGGTAAATAAGAGACCAAAGATGTAAAACCAGGTAAAACAATTAAGTTTGTGAAACCAATTCATACCTCTAACCAAGAAGTGTCTCAGTCCAAAAAGAATAAGGTCAACAGTGTGACATCTACATCTCCACCAAAACATAGAAACCATAAAGTTGAAAGTAGATCCTGCTATAACTGTGGAGAGTATGGTCACATCGCATCTCACTGTCCTTATTACCAGACACCGAGGAAGAAAGTTGAACTTTCTACATCAACATCTAGCTTTTCTAAGAGGAACTCGGTGATGCCTCCAAAAAGAGCTAATGAACCCAAAGTTCAATCCATCAACCAGTCATCTGTTTATCACAAACAGGCCTTACACAAATCTGTTTATGGAAAGAAAATACCTTCTCGGTGCCTAAAAATAAGGACATACCGAATTCCGATCAATCCTTAACCTCAAAGGGTCAGTGGGTTGAGTTTGTGATATGTGATGCCTCAGGGAAACCCAAGCCAGTTAAGGCTTGGGTTCCTGACATGAACTAATGTTGTCACTGACTGTGCAGGGTGTTCGCTACAGTTCTGAGACTAACACGTGGATTGTTGATAGCGAAGCATCCAGGCACATGACATGGAACATCACTCTCTTATCAAATGTCAGACAGATTAAAGGAGGGCATGTTTCGTTTGCTAGGAACAGAGGAGGTTACATCACAGCCCAAGGAGAGGTTGGAAATCAGAAATTTAAGTTTGATAAAGTGAACTACGTTCAACAACTTCAAAACAACTTACTTTCTGTTTCCCAAATATGTGACAAAGGATTTAAAGTCATATTCGACAACAAGAAGTGTTACGTCCTAAAGAAAGACTATGTGATTCTGGAGGACCAAGTTCTAATGACTGCTTCAAGATATAAAGACCTTTATGTTTTGGATCTCTCAACGGCTTCTACAACGGATCATGAAGTTCAGTGCTTCCTATCAAAAGCTACTGAGAAGGACTCCATTTCCTGGCATAGGAGAATGGGACACATAAATCAACGGAAGATGAATCACTTGATTCAAAAGGATCTAGTGAGAGGTGTTAACATCAAAAATTTCCAACTTCCTGATTTCTGTGTAGCATGCAAGAAAGGCAAACAGACGAAGAAGACTCATAAGGAAAAGAAAGTTCATTCTATCAAGCTTCCTCTTGAACTTCTTCACATGGATCTGTTTGGTCCAGTCAGTACAAAGAGCATTGCTGGTGACTTGTATTGTTATGTGGTTACTGATGACTACTCAAGATTCTCTTGGGTAATGTTTCTGAAGTCCAAGTCAGAAACATTTGAGTCATTCAAGGAATTAGTAACCACACTAGAATCTCTCTACAAGCTGAAGGTGAGACAGATACGCTCAGACAACGGGACTGAATTCAAGAATCAGTGGATGGAGGCTTACTGCAAGGAAAAGGGAATTGTGCACCAGTTCACTTCTCCCTACACGCCTCAGATGAATGGTGTTGCTGAGAGGAAGAATAGAAGCTTGATAGAGACAGAACGGACAATGCTAGCAGACTCAAAACTGCCTATCCAATTCTGGAACGAGGCAGTGGCAAATGCATGTTATACATTAAATCGAACTCTGGTAGTCAAGCGCCACGGGAAGACCTGTTACGAGTTACTACAACGACGTAAACCTAATCTGGAGTATCTCGAACCATTTGGCGCACCATGCACACTTCTAAAGAAGACTCAAGAAGGGAAATTCAGTGAGAAGGCTGCTGAAGGGATCTTCCTAGGATACAACATACCAAACAAGAGAGTTTACAACAACTCAACTATTTTTGTAGAAGTGTGGTGTAATGTTGATGTTCATAGATATACCACACCACCTACTGGAAAAGGACCCGCTTATTTTTTCGACTATGATGGATTCTTCAAGACCTTCAACATCCCTATATCTCCTTCCAATGACGAGTTAGCTACACGAATGATGTATGATATCTTAAATACACCATATCTCAATTCAACATCATCGAGCTCACAGGGAGAATCATCTCATCACTCAGGGGGAGCACTAGAAGACAGTGACTCCTCCTCAGAAGATGAAGCTGAAGAGATTGACCAGAACAATCAGGACAGACAGGTTCCAATTCCTGCAAGTCCACAAACATCTAACAGTGATGCCTCTTCGACTCGGAATCTCAAACTCCTTCTACCTCAGATGCAGAACCAAATGTTCATAATCTTAGCTCTGAGGTAGTTGTTCCTACCACTCCAGGATCTCGTCTAAAGGTCTATCATCCCCTAGAAAATGTCATTGGGTATGTCAGATCAGGGGTACAGACTAGAAGTCAGCTGTACTCAGTTGATTATGCCTCGGTAATGGAGAAAGGATACATTCACGATGGTGCTTATCGGTGTTTTGTCTCACAGTCGGAGCCAAAATATGTTAGTGAAGCACTGAATGATGAGGCATGGGTGAGTGCCATGCAAGAGGAACTTCTTCAATCAAGAAGTTAGGTGTATGGACACTGGTAGATAGACCTAAAGGTGCTAAGGTCATTGGCACCAAATGGGTCTTGAAATGCAAAAAGGATGACCAAGGTGTCATTATCAGGAACAAAGCTCGACTGGTAGTTCAGGGATTTCGACAAGTCGAGGGGATTGATTATAATGAAGTGTTTGCACCCGTGGCAAGGATGGAAGCCATCCGCATCTTCCTTGCCTATGCATCGTATATGAAGATCAAATTCTATCAATTAGATGTGAAGAGTGCATTTCTTCATGGTGAAATTTGAGAGACAGTTTATGTCAGTCAACCTGAGGGATTTGAAGATCCTTATCATCGGGACAGAGTGTACAAACTTGACAAGGCCTTATATGGGCTTCATCAAGCTCCAAGGGCCTGGTATGAGAAACTCTCGACACACCTTGTGAAACACAGCTTTCGCAAGGGAGTCATTGACTCCACACTGTTTATCAAAGAAAAGGATGGAGACCTACTGCTAGTACAGGTCTATGTCGATGACATAATCCTTGGTTCAAAGAACGAAGAGTTATGCAAAGAATTTGAAGCGGTAATGAAGGCGGAGTTTGAGATGAGTGCCATGGGGGAGATGAAATTCTTTCTCGGGTTATAGGTGGATCAGACATCCAAAGGGATTTTTCTACATCAGACTAAGTATGTGGGAGACATTCTTAACCGGTTTGACATGGAGAATGCTTCTGCAGCTGGAACTCCACTTGCTATAAACCATGATATAGCACCTGATGAAAATGGAGATCTGGTAGATGCAACAATGTACCGAGGAATGATTGGATCTCTCATGTACCTTACTGCCTCTAGACCTGATATCATGTATGCTACATGTCTATGTTCTAGATATCAGGCTAAGCCAAAGGTTAACCATCTGATCGGGGTCAAGAGAATATTTCGTTATCTGAAAGGCACACCCACACTTGGGTTGTGGTATCCTCATGATGATGACTTTGAACTCACGGAGTATAGTGACTCGGATTTCGGGGGCTGCAAGATGAATTACAAGTCTACATCAGCAGGGTGTCAATTCTTTGGGAAGAGATTAGTGACCTGGCAGTGTAAGAAGCAGACCTCGGTTGCGTTGTCAACCTGTGAAGCCGAATACATTGCAGCTGCAAGTTGCTGTTCTCAAATTATTTGGATTCAACAGCACATGCGGGACTATGGTTTAAATTTCTCCACTACTCCTATTTTTGTTGATAACTCTGCTGCAATTGTAGTAACTAAAAATCCAGTACAACATCCTAAGACCAAACACATCGGTATAAAATATCATTTTATACGGGACTGTTTTGAAAAACATTTAATCGATGTGGTAAAAATAAATACGAATTTTCAACGCGCTGACCTGTATACAAAAACTTTTGACAACCCACGTTTTCTATATCTGTTAGAGGTCAAGGCGTTAAAAAGAAAAGTGATGTTATTCCTGATGATGATCATGTGTAGTCCGATACAGCCTTAGTCTATTTTCCTTTTTTTATTTTCCTTTTTATTTTCTTTATTATTTTGTTTCGTTTTAAATTAATTAATGTTATTTAGCTGTCTATTAAAATCCTAAAATATGTTAATCGGTTATGATTTTAGAACTTTAGGGGGAGAATAGGTCAGCCAGTAACATTTTAAAAAAAAGGGAGAAGGAGAAGGAGAGGTAGCTGACAGAAGGTAGATCGTATCTGTGATACCGATTCAAATACTTTGAAAAATGATAGTACACAGGAACAAATCAAGAGGGACTTTAATATTTAATTTAGAAAAGATGCAAAATTCAAAGTGTAAGTCTATGTAGTCTGAGTAATATAAAAGGAAATATGATAGAAAAACTGGTATCTACTAAGGTAACACAATGAAAGTAGACCTAGAGGTTGCTAGACCACAGATGATATGTCGGTAGATTCAACACAATAGATGATTAGACCTGACTGGTGATCTCAAGATCAAATTAAGTTGTTCAACTGACTGTGGGCTCCCATCTTATCACTGGTTAACACAATCAATAATATTCCAATAAGGGGTAACGAGCATGTAAACGCCACAAATGTGTGCGGATGACCATAAGTAGAGCAAAGCATGAAAAAACAGCAAATGCTATCAAGCTAATAACTTATGTTGTTGGTGCATTATGTGCTAAAGAAATTAACGATGCTCTAACAAGAAGATAGGTTGTGTGCCTCTCTGTTGTGCGATGGCACTGACCTGAGGATAAGCATAACCTAGGTTGTGTGCCTCTCTGTTGTGCGATGGCACTGACCTGAGGATAAGCATAACCTAGGTTGTGTGCCTCTCTGTTGTGCGATGGCACTGACCTGAGGATAAGCATAACCTAGATATTCTAGAATTCATTGTTGTTTTCCGCCTCTCTGATGTGCGATGGCACTAACCTGAGGATTGGCTTCTCTTTGAAAGCTCTAAGAATAGTCTTCTTGTCAAAATTCCTGTAGACCGCTCAAAAGCTCCTGAGGAATGTTGATTGTCATATAAGCGTGGGATCCACAAATGTTGATTGAAATAATAAACCTTAAACTATCACCAATCTGTGTCAAAAGTCTGTGTATGGATTTAAGAGGACAAATATACTGACAATCATGGTGGATACAAATTCTTGAAAGTCCAAATCAATGTGGGAATCTAATAGTACCAGTATGATTTCCTAAATTTGCTAACGACTCTGGATGAAAACCGAGAAGTGAGCATCAAATGGTTTTGATAACAAGTCCCAAATGATTTGACTTGCCTGTATGATTCCAAAATTGATTTGGTCCAGGTATGGTCAAACTAAATAGAAGCTGCCTATTCTAGAAACGAATCTAGTAGATTTCTATCTTAGGATCTACCTCTCACAAAAAGTTAAAAACAAGTTTAATTTTTGTACTTTAGTTTAATTTTCTATTTATTTAGTCATTTCAGTTTACTTGTTGTCGGACTACGTCATGGAATTCAGTAAGGGTTTAATTCACCTAAAAGGGTCATGTTTGAGATGACCACATGTGTTTTCAAAAGATAAATGGGTCACGTCTGAGGTGACAAAGTGTTTAAAATGATCACGTCTGAGGTGATCAAAAGTTTTTCAAGATAAAAAGGATCATGTCTGAGATGATCAAATGTGCATAATGTTAATTCTAAAGCTTAACGAAGGTTTAAATGGCAAATGGTAAGAAATGTAGAAAATTTCATAAGTATGACCCATTCGCACGAATGGACCATGAGTATGGACATATCATGCGAATGGGAGCTATTCGTACGAATGGACCATGAGTATGGACCATTCAACCGAATGGCCCATACGAATGAACCAGTCGGATGTTTCAGAGCGAAAGAATGAGTAAATCGCATGACTGAACTCCAGTCGGACGACTAAAGGTGACCGACTGTGGTAGTCGCACGACTGATCTTCAGTCGCATGAATCAACTATGCGACTGGGCTCAGTCGCACGACTGAAAGTAAATCCTAGTATAAATAGAGGGTGAGTCGGTCGCAGTTGGTCATCACTCCCAAATCGTCTCTGAATCGCACGAACATACGTTACTCTGCCCGATTTTCATTTGAGCCTTCAAGACTATTATTTGTTGTATACTTACGATTTCTATTGACTATACAGTATAATGCAGTGCAGTCCATGAAAATATCCATCATTTATGACCGAAATTGACGGATATGAACCCTAAAAGAAACTGAGACGTACATTGACAAATAAACGAATAAAACTAGTCCATTGTGCAATTAAAGGTTATAATTTGTTTAGTCGGTGGATTGCGAGTCTAATGAACAAGAGCACGTAGTCTAAGATTCAAAATTGGTGAAAAATTGAATTTGAATTGAACAGTCAGAACAACATGCGAACGGACAGGTTGATGAACCTCTGTCGCACGACTGATGTGTGCGACTAGCTAAGTCGCACGTCTAGTGTAACTGCATGAGTTTACATACGCATGAGTCTAGTAGCACACTCAGTCGTACGTATGGGTTAATTCGCACGACTGGAGTTCAGTCGCACTGCTAATTCGCACGACTTGATCTCAGTCGCACAACCTCATTCGCATGACAGAAAAGAAGGTTTTCAAGTCCATGTGATTCAAGAAATTCTTAGCCAATGGATACTAATGTTTACTTTCATTGTGTAACAGATGGCAATTCGATGGACAATGAGTATGAAGCACAACATATGTGCTCATCTAAATCTGACATCCAGAAATGCTTCAGACTTTTCTGGCATTATCACCTTTCTAAGGAGATCGAGAATTGCACATGCTATATCTGCTCCATGTACTCCATATTGTTCTATACAGCAGGCCTTCTGGGAAGGTGTAGTAGTTGACCGATCTTCTGAGCCTCACTGTATCAGGAGTACTATCTTTGGAGAGGCGATTGAGATCACAGAGGAAGATCTCAGGATTGTGCTGGAGTTGGGGGAAGATGCTAACTGTCCTACTAGACTACACCCCCTTACTGTCAGAGGATGCTTTCTTCAAGCTAAGTACTCTGGGGACATAAATGCTGGGGTGATCAACAAGAGCAACCTGTGTCCCCAGTTCAATACCTTGCTTACGTACTGCTGAAGTGCATAGCATCCAGGAAGGGAGGATTTGATGAGTTGTCAGATCAGATCCAGAACGCCTATGTAGCGTTGGTACTAAACCATCCGTTCAGCTTCTCCAGGATGATTTTCTCCTACTTAGTGGAGAACATTGAGGGGAAGGGGAAGGAGGGCTTCTACATGTACCCCCGATTCATGCAGATGATTACAGACCAGAAGCTCCCTTCCCTGCCGAAGGAGAAGGAAGATGCAGTAGTTCTTGAGGTGATGGATGATACCACCTTAGGCCGGATGAAGTGTACAGGGGGAAGCAGGTGAAACCCTCTGTCAGGAGACTGTTCAGGCATCTGGCCCGTGAGAACTATGTGGTGCCAGCTCGGAGGAAGTGGCGCCACGATGATAGTGATTCTGATGTTGAGCAGATTGCTCTACCCTCCGATGACTCTGATGATGATGATTGTGGGGATGCTGGAGATAACATGCCCATTTCACCGAGGGGCACAACGAATGATAGTATACCTCCAGTATCTGCCCCCACCGGAGATGTAGTGGAGTCTGTTGGATTCCACCAGGGGTTTGTACCTGGTGAGGATGAAGAGGAGTACGATGAGGAGCTGCTTACTAGGACTATGGGAAGAAGAGTCGTTCCCACAGAACACGGGATCAGGGCGGTTGGTGAGCACCCAGGTGGATCAGGTGAGACTGCTAATGACCCACATATGTTCCTGATCCGCCGCGCCGTAATCTAGGGGGAGCATCCTCCTCGACTGGATCGAGAAGGAAGAGGATGGCTCAGCCCCACGGCTTAAAGAAAAAGAAGCGCCGACTTACTTTCGTCACTACCATAGCTACCACCAACCCCACCACCACAGACACTCCTATTATCACATCCACCACCACAGCCACCACCACTTTACCTACCACAACCACCTTTTCACCACCCACCACATCATTCATTCCTACACCACCACCACCTTCATCTATACCATCCCCAATCTTCACCACTACCACCACCACCACTAGCTTTCCTGCAGCACTATCATCACACTCCCCTTATCCTACAGGATCACCTTTACCTCCTAGCGGGGTAGAGGAACAGCTCTCAGCACTCAACCGTATGGTGCTGAGACTGTTGGCTGCTGATGATGAGAAGACTGCGCAGATTCGTTAGCTGGAAGATCTCACAGCTACCCAGTCCCAGCAGATCTCTCAGCAGGATCAGCTGATTGAGCAGCAGGCATAGCAAATGGCTGCTCAGAGCAAAGAGATTGCCTAACTCCAAGAGCATAGAGTCAGATCAGCAAAGAAGATTCAAGAGTTGGAGGAAGCTAAAAAGTCTATCATGCTCAAGCTCAAAGGAACTAAATATGAGCCTCTGAAGATAAAGGAAGGAGATAGTGATGAGGGTGATGATGAGGGTGATGATGAGGATGATGATGAAGGTGAAGAGAGTGATGATGATGAAGGGGATGAGGAAGAAGAGACAGAGGACAGGCAGGAGGATGATGATGATGAAGGAGGAGATGCAGCTGCATCTCCCTCAGCTCAGGATCAAGAGAGAAGAACAAAGAGAAATCAAGACCAACAAGCTTCCTCTTCTGCCTCACCAAGTGATGATCCAGCGATTCAAGATAAAAGTAATGATAATTGATTATGTAATTGATAGCTTTTGTACTTGAATCATGGATTAAACTTATGTATTTGATGCTTATATTAAGATTAATGTATTTCTGTCTAGATTATTAACTAATGTTTTATGTGTTACATGTTTACAACAAGCAGATTCAAACTTTCAAAGGGACGAATTTGATGTTGCTCCCCTTCAGCAGGTCAAGACTCAATTGACTATGATTCTTGATCTGCAAGGGATCGTCAGGAGATCTATGCATTATACCCCTAAAGAAGGGGAAATAATTCATGATCTTTCAAATGAGCAACTGGCTGAAATGTTCAAGCTAAACCCAGATGAGATCATTAAGGATGCTCCAACTGTTGAGTCTACCAGTGAAGAAGAGCTAAATGAAATTGATGAGATAGAAATAGAGGACATCACAGTAGAGCACTATCCTCAGTACGCTGACAACGAGGGAAATGTGGTCCCTAATCTGGGTGAATCCCTAGTTAGTGATACATTTGAGGTATTGGATCAGATGGAGAAGGAGTCAGAGAAGATTGAAGAAAAAGACCAAGCCTCAAACGACGATGTTGATATCAGAAAGGCGGAATGGGCTGCTTGTTTCGAAGAAATCCGAGCCCAACGCGCAGCTCCTAAACAGAGTGTCTACACCAAACTCTACAGAGTGAAGAAACATCATAAGGTGTCAGGCAGGATTATTGCGTGGGCACATTTCGAGGATCTAAATGTTTATGCAATAAAGAGGGAAAAGGGCATAGAGTACTTTAGATTTCCACATGATCTAAAGACTCTACCTGGTTTTGAGCTCAACCAGCTGGCGAAACTAAAGTTATTATATGTTGACCCAAGGAAGATGTCAGGCTAGTTTGAGGCTGCCCTGAAGAAAGAGTACCACACCAGGTGGGTAAACTTCAAACCTCAACAACCTACGAGGTATATCAGACATTCTGAAGTTGATCCTATAACTGGTAAGCCCAAGATTGTGCTGAAGTGGAGTCCACCAAGAACAATGTCAAGAATCCCTCTCAGGGAAATGCCTCAGGACTTTACTCCACACTTTAAGTGGTGGTACTATGATTGGAGAACCGGGGAGGCGGTCATAGTTCTAAATAAAGAGGGACAAATGAATACCATCAGGGTGTTTGACCCAATGTGGCTCACTAACTTGTCTTAATGATGTTTACACATTATAAAAATGGCCACTATTCTATGACCCACAAGATATTCTACAAGCCCTCCAATTCCAAAATGTCATAAGACTCTGCTTTGCGTTCGAGATACATGCAGGAATCACTAGAGAGGAAAAGTACAAGAAATATGAAGAGGTGATGCAGAAGGTAAGACATTAGATAGGTCTAGGTCCAAGGGGGAGTTTGTTGATACATATGTACCTAGATCCGGATCTAAATGTAATATGTCTTGTAATGTCTTACGCTTATGTAAGTGTTGGGTACTTAATGAAATGATATGATTAGTTATGTTTATAATGTTTATATATTTCATTAATGAGTTGGTGACTTGATTATATAGGTTGTGAATGTTTGAATTGATTTACATAAGGTTATAATAATGAATACAATTCAAACTTGAGTTGGTGAAGTTCTCATGCGTCTGACAGGTCCATACGTCCTAACAGTAGTGATGCGTCCGACAGGTCCATACGTCCTAACAGTAGTGATGCGTCCGAATGGCCATGCGACTGAGTGTCCATGCGCCTAAATAGTCCATACGCCTGAACAACTTCATACGTCTAACTCAGTCGCATGACTGAATGATCTGTCGTGCGAATGGATCAAACGCATGGCTCAATCGCATGAATGAACCATGCTAATGGTTCAGACGCACGAATGAGCAACCCTAACCTATAAATACCACCTAAGTCATGGAAAAAGAGAGGATTGATTCCTATTCGACTCCAAACGCACCCTAGCCGTCCAAAAGCCTCCAAGCTCGTACTCCAAGTTCATAGAACGCAACAGATCGATTGCTAATCGATTGTTAACGTTAGATTCGATACCTTATTGTTTCTACGTGTGTTCTCACTGATTGGATCGCCAATCAAATAGGATTCCACACTATTTGGTTTGGTTTAAACGTTAATCAGTTTGTATTTCTTTTATAAACAAGATCCTAACAGACTCCAGGGCCATAAGAGCAAGATTTCCAAAAGGATTTTCACCACCATGTTGACCAGCACCAGAAAATACTTGTTCAGAATAACCAGAAAGATCATCTGGTAAGCTACTCCAGTCAACAACTCCAGTGTGAAAAAGCTTTGATGTGATTGAGATTGAGATTGTTGATTTGATTGAGATGGTTAAAGCTCAGGAAGGGCATGTGGTTGTTGAGCTATGGGTACAGGAACCTGATTGGACTGAGGCATGTAAAAGCAGGGATAAGGATATGGCATTTGACCTTGAGGGACAAAATATACAGGAGATGATTGAATTTGTGAATGATGACCAGAACTGATAGAGTGTTGCCCTTTGTTTTGTGAGCTATTGTATGGAAAGGTCATAAAGGGTGCAGAAGAGTTAGATCCAGATGATATACACTCTCTTGCAAAATGTCCAAGTCTATGGCACTTGTGACACCTCAACTTGCTCTTGTCAAAACCAACTTTGGTTTTTCCAGAGAGACCAGGAAATTTTCTACCTGTCCTTTTGTAAAAATTTTGAGATCTGATATTGATTAATACCATTTGGCTCAAAATATCCATCTCTTCCAAATCATCATCAGCAATCCCTTTCAAATCATCCATCAAAAAGCACAAATTATCACTACTACATCCTGAATTACTATCAACACCAACAAAAGCAGGATCTCCACTGTTTGAAGAGAAATCTATATGCTCATCATAAGAACTTTCTGATGCAACATATTCTGACTCATGACCGACCAGAGCAGTATTCCCTTGTACAAAATCATCAGTGAGCTTCCCAGATGAAGCCAGTTTCCTTTTTTGTTCTATCTCTCTTTCAAATGTTAACAGTTTCCCATGAAGTTGGGTGAGAGATAGATTGTCCAGATTTGCACTGGAGCGTAGGACAATAGTATATGTGTCCCATCTCTCAGGCAGGGATCTGAGGAATCTGTTGTTCATCTGACTGTTTGTATATTCATGTTTAACCATTTTCAACTCAGATATCAAACAGGAAAATCGCTCAAACTGTTGAGTCAGTGACTCACCCTTTCTATGAGAGAATGTCTCATATTACTGGGCAAGGATTTCTCTATTTTTTTCCAAGACCTCATCAGTTCCTCCAAATTGTTCTTTTAGAGCAACCCAGAGGTCATGAGCAGTTTCATGATGCATAAGTCCAGAATAGATTTCATTAGGCAGTGCCATGGCCAGAATTCCATGGGCTTTAGCATCAATTTCAAACAGTTTCAGATCTTCATCTAAGTATTGCTCTTTCTTCTTTGGAACCATCTTATTGGTTTCCGGATTACTCACCATAGGCTTATATGGTCCATGAACCACACATTTCCAACAACTGAACTGTTGACAGACAGGTGATGGAGCATTCGGCGTTGCCATATGTTATACTCACTCCTAACAAGCATCAGAGGCTTTGTTGAGGAGCCAGTATTGTGAGGATCATTGATTGATGTAGCCATTTTCACCAATTCAAACAGGTTTAATATGATTTTAACAGATCTAGCTCAAAAACTCAACAACACAGTTTTAAACAAGACGAATCTCAAATTAATTCACCGAAAGAAACAGAAAATCAAACTCTATAACCAATTCTTGCAAATTTGCTAATTCGATCAAACTTAGATATCAAAAGAGCTGTTTCAATGATCAATTGTTAAATCGATCAATGATTAACCAGCTCTGATACCATTTGAAAGGATCGGGATCTAGTTTGATCAATTAGATTAAGATTTGTAGCGGAATAGCACAAGAATTAGACGAAATTTAAGCAAGAATAATATGAATATTCAATCAAACAGTGACGGTTGTAAAGAGAGAAAGTTTTCTGCAAAGAGAATGTTTTCATTCACGCACATGCTTCAGTTTCCAGGAAATTAGGTCAACATTCCTTTTATAAAGGAATGTGACATCAGCTGACGTCACTTGATAGTGACAGCTAACTAATTTATACAAACAACTGAAAGTAAACTAAACTACTGAAGATGTCCACAACAACTGAGGACACCTTCACAAAAAGCTAAGTACAAGCTACTATTACAACTACTGAATTTATAACATCTGAAGTGTAAGACCTTCAGATGTTTTATATAATATAAAACTACTGATTACAAACTACTGAAAAGTAAACCATCACAACTACTGAAGAGAACTACTTTAGCTGTTGTGACAACTTCTGAGAACTTGGTCTTCAAACTTTGTCTTCAGCAGTTGTCTTCAGACTTTGTCTTCAGCTGTTGTCTTTAGACTTTGTCTTCAGACATTATCTTTAGACTTTGTCTTCAGCTGTTGTCTTTGGACTTTGTCTTCAGACTTTGTCTTTAGACTTTGTCTTCAGACTTTGTCTTCAGACTTTGTTTTCAGACTTTGTCTTCAGCTGTTGTAGACCACTTCAGTTGTTTTGATGTCTGTGGGACTTAAAGGTTTTTCTGATCGGGCTCATTGGTTCTTTTGGTCCAACAATCCGAAACAAGGCTCGACTTGTTGTCCAAGGATTTTGACAAGTTAAGGGCATTGACTACAATGAAGTGTTTTCACCTATGGCAAGAATGGAAGCAATCGGCATCTTTCTTGCCTATGCATCTTATATGAAGATTAAAGTTTATCAACTTGATGTGAAGAGTGCTTTCCTTCATGGTGAAATCAGAGAGACTGTGTACGTCAGTCAACCCGAGGGATTTGAGGATCCATATTATCGGGACAGATTTTATAAACTCGACAAGGCTCTATATGGGCTTCATCAAGCTCCCAGAGCCTAGTATGAGAAAATCTCGACTCACCTTGTGAAACATGGTTTTCGTAGAGGAGTCATTGACCGTACATTGTTCATAAAAGAAAAGGATGGTGATTTACTGCTTGTTCAAATCTATGTCGATGACATAATCTTCGATTCCAAGAACGAAGATCTATGTAAAGAGTTTGAAGCAGTAATGAAGGCTAAGTTTGAGATGAGTGTCATGGGAGAGATGAAATTCTTTCTCGGGTTACAGGTGGATCAGACACAAAGGGATTTTCCTACATCAGACCAAGTATGTAGGAGATATCCTCAGTCGGTTTGACATGGAGAATGCTTTTGTAGCTGGGACTCCACTTGCTACAAACCATGATGTAGCACCCGACGAAACTAGTGATCTGGTTGATGCCACTATATATAGGGGGATGATTGGATCTCTCATGTACCTCACTGCCTCAAGACCTGATATCATGTATGCTACATGTTTATGTTCATGATATTAGGCAAAGCCAAAGGTTAACCATCTCAATAGGGTCAAAAGGATATTTCGATATCTGAAGGGTACACCAACTCTAGGGTTGTGGTATCCTCATGACGATGATTTTGAGCTTACGGCGTATAGCGACTCGGATTACGGCGGCTGCAAGATGAATTACAAGTCTACCTCAGCAGGGTGTCAGTTCTTTAGGAGAAGATTTGTAACCTGGCAGTGTAAGAATCAGACCTCGATTGCATTGTCAACCTGTGAAGCTGAATACGTAGCTACTACAAGTTGCTGTTCACAAATCATATGGATTCAACAGCAAATGCGGGATTACGGTTTTAAATTCTCCTCTACTCCTATATTTGTTGATAACTCTGCTGCAATTGCAGTCACTAAAAACCCGGTCCACATCTAAAGACCAAACACATCGAAATTAAATATCACTTTATACGTGATTGTTTTGAAAAGAACCTAATCGATGTGGTAAAAATAAACACTAATTTTCAACGCGCTAACTTCTATACAAAGGCTTTTGACAAACTACGTTTTCTATATTTGTTAGAGGTCAATGGCGTTAAAAAGAAAAGTGAGGTCATTCCTGAAGATGACCATATAGTCCGATGCGTATTGTAATTTTTCTTTTATGTTTAAAATTTTCATATTATTTGTTTAATTTTAAGTAGTTTAATTAAAATTGGTGTTACTTCTTTGCCTATTATAATCCTAAAAATGCTAATCCTTTACGATTTTAGAACTTTAGGGGGAGAATAGGTCAGTTAGTAACATTAAAAAAATGAGGGAGGAGGAGAGGCTCGCTGATAAAAAGTAGATCGTATCTGTGATACCGATTCAAGAACGTTGGAAAATGATAGTACACAGGTACAAATCACTTGGGACTTTAAAAGATTAAATAAAATAAGATGTGAAGCTCAAAGTATAAGTCTGTGTAGTCTGAGCAATACAAAAGGAAAGATGATAGCAAAACTAGCTACTACTTAGGTAACACAAAGAAAGTAGACCTAGAGGTTGTTAGACCACCGATGATATGTCGGTAGATTCAACACAATAGACGATTAGATCTTATTGGTGATATCAAGAACAAACTAAGTTGTTCAACAAGCTGTGGGATAACATCTTATCCCTGGTTAACACAATTAACAAATTCTAATAAGGGGTGACGAGCAGAAGAAATGCCACAAATGTGTACGTGAGACCAAAACATGAGCAAAAGCAATCAAACTAATAACTAATGTTGTTGGTGAGAACTGTGCCTAAAGATGAAAAATGCTCAAACAAGAAGATAGGTTATGTGCCTCTCTGCTGTGTGGTGGCACTGACCTGAGGATAAGCATACCCTATATATTCTAGACTTCTTTGTTGTTTGCCGCCTCTCTGCTATGCGGTGGCACTGACCTGAGGCTTGGCTTCTCTCTAAAAGTTCTAAGATTAGTGTCTTCTTGAAAATTACCCTGAGACCACTCAAAAATCGCCTGAGGAATGTTGATTATCATATGAGTGTGGGATCAACAAATGCCTGTTAAAATAATCAAACCTAAACCGTCACCAATCTGTGTCAAAAGTCTGTGTATGGATTTAAGAGGATCAATATACTGACAATCATCGTGGCTACAATTCTTGAAAGTCCAAATCAAGGTGGGATCTATTAGTACTAATATGATTTTCTAAACTTGCTAACGACTCTAGATGAAAAACAAGAATTGAGCATCAAAATATGTTGACAACATGTCCCAAATGATTTGACTTGCCTGTATGATTCCAATCTGAATTGGTCCAGTTATGGTCAAAAGTAATTGAAGCTGCCTATTCGGAACCGAATCCGTTAGATATCTATCTTAGGATTTACAACTCACACAAAAAGTCAAAACCAAGTTTAGTTTTGTATTTCAGTTTAAGTCTTTATTTTTATTTCAATTTTGTCAATTTAGTTTGTTAAACATCGGACTATGCCATGGAATTATATAGGGGATTTAATCACTCAAAAAGGGTCACATCTGAGGTGACCACACGAGATTTCAAATGTAAATGGGTCACCTCTGAGGTGACAAATTGTTTTAAAAGGATCACGTTTGAGATGATCAAAAGTTTTCAAAATTAAAATGATCATGTCTGAGCTGATCGAATGCTAATAATGTTTAATCAAAAGATAAAAGTGTGGAATGGTCACAAAGTCAAAATCATGAGAATGATCCATACGCACGACTGGACCATGAGTATGGACCAGTCGTACGATTGGAGGATACGAATGAGCCCAATCGCACGATTTACCCACACGTATGGGACATACGTGCGATTGGAGCATGAGCATGGATAAAATCACACGATTGGATGACTAAATTGAGCCAATCGCATGGATGAAGGTGACCGAATGGCATAGTCGCACGATTGACTTCTAGTCGTACGACTGAAGGTGACCGACTGTGCTAGTCGCACGACTGACCTTCAGTCGCACGAATCAACTATATGACTGGGGTTAGTCGCACGACTGAAGGAAACCCTAGTATAAATAGAGGGTGAGTCGGTCGCAGTCACTTATCACACCCAAATCACCCCTAAATCGCACGAAGCACAGTTACTCTGCCCGATTTTCATTTGATCATTCTAGACCATTGATTATTGCATACTGACGATTTGTGGTTACTATACAGGTAATGTGCGGTGCAATCCATGAAAATGTCCATCGATTCATAACGAAAATCGACTGAATTGAACCCTAAAAAGAACCGAGACTTAGTTTAACTAAGAAACTAATAAAACTCAGTCCATTGTGAAATTAAAGCTTATCAGGTGTTCTGTCGGTCAAATGCAAGCCTAATGTGCCAAACCACGATGTCTAACATTAAAATTTGCTCAAAATTGAAATTTGAATGTAACAGCAGTCTGTCATGCGAATGGGCAACCAGATGAACCTCTATCGCACGACTGAGATGAGCGTATGGCTAAATTGCACGACTGCCCCATGCGAATGAGCTTAGTCGCCCAACTGGTTCAACCGCATGGACTAGCATAGACTGACCCCAGTTGCATGCTCAATCGTACAAAAGAGCCCAACCGCATAACCAATTCTCAGTCGCATAGCTCATTCGCACGACAGAACAGAAGATGTTTGTTAAATGACTCAACTTGTTCCACATTGACTTACACTAATGTTTATTTGTATTGTGTCACAGATGACGAGTCTTTGGCCAATGAGCACTAAGCATAATATTTGTGCTCATCTAGATCTGACCTCGAGGAATGCTTCAGACTTCTCTGGCATTATTACTTTTCTACGGAGATCGAGGATCTTCCGTGCCATCTCGACTCCTTGCACTCCCTACCGCTCAGTCCAACAGGCTTTCGGGGAAAGCGCTGTGGTGGAAAGATCCTCAGAGCCCCATCGCATCAGGAGCTCGATATTTGGAGAGGCTATTGAGATCACTGAGGATGATCTTCGGATAGTTCTCAAGTTTGGGGATGATGTTGACTGTCCCACCCGATTACACCCCCTTACTGTTCGAGGATATTTTATGCGAGCTAAGTCTCTGGGGACATCAACGCAGGGGTGCTCAACAAGAGCAACCTGTGCCCCCAGTTCAAGTACCTCGCCCATGTGCTACTGAAGTGTATAGCATCTCGGAAAGGAGGGTCCGATGAGCTCTCAGATCAGATTCAGAACGCTTATGCAGCGTTGGTGCTAAACCACCCGTTCAGCTTCTCCAAGATGATCTTCGCCTATCTGGTAGAGAACATTGAGAGGAAAGGGAAGGAGGGGTTCTGCATGTACCCTCGATTCATCCAGATGATTATCAATCAGAAACTACCGTCTCTGCCTAAGGAAAAGGAGGACGCTGTAGTTTTTGAGATGATGGACGACACCACACTGGGTCTTATGAAGGTTTATAGGGGGAAGCAGGTTAAGCCCCCGGTGAGGAGATTGTTCGGGCATCTGGCCCGGGAGGATTACATGGTGCCAGCAAGGCGTAAATGGCATCACATAGACAGTGACTCTGATGTTGAGCAGTTAGAGCTCCCGGAGGATGACTCCGACGATGACGACAGCGGCGATGGTGGAGATGATGGGCCCACTCAACCGAGGGCCTCCACAGCTGATATAGCATCTTCGGCACCCACCCAAGGGGAGACAGAGGCGGCCGGGTTCCATCAGCAATTCCAACCTAATGAGGAGGAGGAGGAGGACGAGGAGCCTCTGACTCGAACGGTGGGCAGCAAGGTTGTTGCCACTGAGCGAGGGCTCTGGGCGGTTGGTAAACGCCCTGGCGGATCGGGAGAGGCTGACATTGATCCTACTTATGCTCCGATCAGCCAAGCATTGTTCCAGGGGGAGCATCCACCTCAATGGGATCGAGGAAGAAAAGGATGGCTCAACCCCACGGATTGAGGAAGAAGAAGAGGAGGACGATCTTCATAACCACCACCACTACTACCACCACTACCACCACTCCACCTACTACCATCACTCCACCTACATCCACTCATCCACCTACTACCACCACTACTACTATCCTATCTACCACACCCACTCCACCACCACCTTCATCTATATTACCCCCAATCTTCACCACTACCACCAGCCACCATGTCGGACCATCGTCATTCCCTTCCTACCCATCTGGATCCACTCTACCTCCTAGTGGGGTAGAGGAACAGCTCTTGGCACTTAATCGTATGGTGCTGAAGCTGTTGGCTGTCGATGACGAGAAGACTACTTAGATTCAATGGCTAGTAGACCTTACTGCTACTCAATCTATGCAGATATCTCAGCAGGCACAGCAGATAGAGCAGCAAGCCCAGCTGATGGATTCACAGCGCGTGGAGATGTCCCAACTCGGGAGCAGCATGCTCAAACAGCTAAAAGGATAAAGGAGTTGGAGACACCAACAAGACCATCATGTTGTGGCTCAAGGGATCAAAGGAAGAGCCCTTAAAGATCAAGGAAGGAGATGGAGATGATGGTGATGATGATAGTGATGATGATGATGGTGATGGTGATGACATTGAGGATGATACAGATGCTGGTGATGATGCTAATGATGTTGATGATGATGATGAGGATGCATCTGCTGTGGGTGCCACATCTGCAAGTGAAAGGAGGAGAAAAAGTCTCAAGACCAAGGTGCCTCCATATCCGCCCCGTCAGCAGAGGAGCATATGATCCATGACAAGAGTAATACTTACCTGTTTTTGTTATTTAAATCATAGTGTTAGGATCAGTGATCTACGTTTGATCGATTAGAGAGTATAGCAGCGGAATTCTAACAATGAATTAGCAATTCACAAGAACGAAAAGATATTCAATGAAGAACAAAAATGGTTATAGATAGAGAGAATTCTGCAAATATATTTCATTCAAATTTGCTTTCGTGGTAACGAAATGTCTCACTTACAATTAGGTCGACACCTCTTATATAAGAGATGTGACGTCTGCTGATGTCACTTGATAGTGACATCTAACAGAATTATTCCAACTGAAACACAACTACTGAAGATGTCAAAACAGCTGACATCTTCTTACAAAAATACTAAGTGTTATCAGTTACTATAACTACTGAAAAACATAAAAATACTGATACTACAACGACTGAAGAACAAGCTCTTCAGTCGTTTTACAAAACTACTGAAAGTAAAACATAAAACTACTGATATCACAACTACTGAAGAAGTACTCTTCAGCTGTTGTGACAAACTACTGAAACTCCAGTACTTGGTCTTCAGACTTGAACTTCAGACGTTTCATCAGCTGATGACTTCAGTAGATATCATCAGATGTCTTCAGTCTTTGTCTTCAGACTTTGTACACCAGTTGTTGATCTTCAGCACTTGTAGACTCTTCAGGTTGTACTTCAGTACTTTGGTCTTCAGCTTCAGCACTTGTGTTCTTCAGTGTTCAGCTTCAGCACTTGTGTTCTTCAGCTGTTCAGCTTCAGCACTTAGTTCTTCAGCTGTTCAGCTTCAGCACTTGGTCTTCAGTGTTGAACTTCAGCACTTTAGTCTTCAGCTGTTGAAGTCTTCAGCACTTGATCTTCAGCTGTTGGAGTTTTCAGCACTTGTCGAACTATGATGAAGCCTTCAGCAGTTGTTGTGATATCATGTGGGACTTAGAGGTTTTCTGATCTTGGCTCATTGGTTCTTTTGGTCCAACAAACTCCCCCTGAACCAATGCAGCCAAAACCTCTAATTATTTATTTTCCCACTTATTGTTGACAAAGTGGTGGTTTTTCTTCTTGATCAGTAGAGAAGATGACCCATATAAGCACTAGCTGGAAAGAGATCTCAGAGATTGTTTGGCAAGGTATGAATAGGAACTCTGTTTTGGGGAACTGGACACAGAGTTGTTATCCCATTCATGAGATCTACTTCCCCATTATGAGTCTGTACGACTCTCGAACATAGGCTTCAAGGAGAAAACCTATTCCTCCTTGGAGAGTTCTTCTACTCCTCCTTCAAAGAAGAACTCTAGACCATAGTACTCAGATAAGTACTTCACAGTCCTGCCATTCTTCAACTCCACAGTAGTTACCTCCCTATAGACAAATTCATCAAGATGAGTGCCTTCAAGGAGTAACTGGAGCTCATTCTTCTTGATGTCTTCAAGCTTTTATATAATAACCCCTTTTTGATCATCTTGTTTTCCAGTAAGGCTTGAGGGGTCATTTTTGATTGATGAGCCTTCTTGAATTCATCGATTATTTCCCATGGTGAGACTACAATGGCCAGCATGATTGTAGAGTCATTCTTTTTCTAACCTGGCCATTGTATCTATGTGGAATGGATCTTTTGTGGATTCTAGAACTCACCTTGGGGTCTGGCCATACTCTCACTCTCTCCTTCTGATACTGAAATGTGTGTCTGAGAGTGTACAGCCTTTGAGCATGCCCTTTCATGGCTTGTATAGATGATGACTGAGGAAATTCCTTGTCAACCATCTTCAGTAGTTGCTCATCGTGCTGCTTCTGCTGTTCTTCATCTTCTATTTTGACTCTAACGTTTCCCTTTGAGAGTCAGGTGTGATCATGGGTTGACTCCTGGGTTCTGGTAGCCTTAGAACAGCAGAGAGTGGCAGACTATCATCTTCATCCTCTTCTTCTTCATCTTCTTCTATCCTCAGCACCCTTCTCTCCTTCTAGGTGCATCACTGGATGATGGTTGGGTTGGTAAAGGAATTGGTTTTGAAGATTGAGGATGTTTGGATTTGGGCTTAGAGATTGGTTTGGAGATTTGAGGGGTAGGCTGTTTTTGAATGGGGATAGGGAAGGTTGTTCAAGCATTTTGGTTGTGAGTTTGGCCTTTGTAAGTCTTGCCATTTCAAACCTTTTTCCAGCCCCAGCCTCATCAAGTGCTTCAATGATAATCCCCTTATGAAATTGCTCAGACAACAGATTCTGGTGGCTATAGCCAGAATACTGTATCTGGTCCATGAACGAATCTCCATCAAAGATCTTCCTAAGTATTTGGCAATGAATCGAATCATGATCCCCAATCTCTCTTTTTCCAGCACATCATATCCAGCCCATCTGGTTTGAATTCCTCTACTTCCAACTTCCTGATCTCACTGTCTAATGTGGTTGTATCAAAGCCTGTTTGAAGAGTTGCTCAATGATTTTGTCCATGGATCGTTGTTGTGTGTGTCATCTGCATCTTTTACCAGCTCTTCCAAGGATTTTCTTCAGCATTAGTTTGATCACCAGCACTTTTCTTTCTTTTGTAAGTGATCAGTTGTGTTGCTTTTCTTTTCCAACTCCTGGGTTTTCTCTTGTGCCTTCTCATCCTCAGTTTTTTTCTCTTCTTCTTTCACTGCAGTACTCTCCCCCTTTTTGGATGCATTGGTGGCAGGGGTTTGTACCGTAGAAAGTTTCTTTTGCACAGCATCATCAATGAGTGGTTGTAGACTTGAGGAATCCTCTCATCAATGGCTTATAAACAATGTCATTGATGATGGGAGTGATGAGAGGTAGGGAGTGTGGAATACAGCAACCATTTGCTCTGGGGGTTCTGTCCCGGAGAGATAGTGCCAAGCAGAAGCTGGAGGCTCAGGGAAGTGAGAGGGTAAGTGTTTGGGGAACCTTCAAATGAAGGTGCCATCTATGGGTTGGTGAGGGTAGATGGAATTCATCCTGAGACTTCTTGGCAAGCAGTTCTTGTAGTGCTTACCTCAGCCTCCAGGATGGTGTTGTGGGCTAGAACGTCATAGAAAAAGCCCAGGTCATCATCAGCAGAAGCTGAATCACCTGACCTCCTGCTTGGAGCAGGATGTACATGCACTGGGTGTAGACCAGTTGTAGCATGTGCCCCTTTGTCTTGGAACTGGGGACTTCCAGCCTCAGGACTATGTCCTTCATCAGCTGTTGCTCTAGTGAGGTCTTAGCAATGTTACGGCCTCATTCTGATCAAGTGCTGATGCAGAAGAGGTGGCAGCCTCACTAGATATTCTAATCTCCCTATCTACACCAAGAGATAGAAGTTGTAAACCCCGGTGCTGTGGGTTGTCAGAAACATGGTGATCCTCTTCCTCAATGTCTGTGGCTCTCCCCTTTGTTGGTGGTTTTTGGGGAGGAGGAGAGGCATGCAACTGAGTTAGCACGTTTGCAATAATTATTGTTGGACTTTGGTAGAAGCAGTGTGCACCTGGGGAGGATGGTGCTCTTCAATGGCAATCTCCTCAAGTGAGGAAGATCCCAGATGTGTGGGTACCCCTTGTGTGGTGGCTGCAGGCTCCTTTTGAGAGGAATCCTGAGCGGCTATAGCTGGTAGAGTCTCTGATACTGCTGGGGGGTTTAAGCCAGCAAGTATATCCTGCTTTGGTGGTGCAGGAGCATCTTCAGGGGACTCATCTCCCTGAATAGCTGTTTTGGGTTGGGTTGGTTTTGGTTTTGTGGGGACTTTGGTTCTGATGGAGGAAGCTGTGGGTTTCCTGTGCTTGGGTTTTAGCATTCGGGCAGCTTCTTTGAGTGTAAGGTCTGAGTTGTGCCTGGAGTATACCTCAGCCAAAACAGCTGGTGCAGGGACTCCAAGGCCAACAAGGCCATCAGATTTTAATTCATCCAAAATAATGGCCATCAGAAACCTGGGATATAATGGCCATCGGTTTGCCACAGGTTTCTGAGCCAAGTTCTTTATTTCTAGAAACATAATTTCAGAAAAATTTAGCGGTTGGTGTTCTAGAATAGAATACAATACCTTTGCCATTGGGATGACATTTGATCCCAAGAAGATGTCTTGGAGGCTAAGCAGACATTACCATGTGAAAAATGACTTTCTCACGTCATGGAAATGTTTCTTTAGAACGGTTGTAGCCCGAAGATCACCTTCACCCCATGATTGATAAATGACATATCGTTATGCCCTTTGGGTATGCAGTCACAGCGGTGGAGTCGTGTAAGTGTAATGCCTGACGAATGATGTCGGCTGTAAACCCACTGGTTTCTGGTTGACAAGGGACCAAACAGAGATCTGGCCGGTAGACTCATCAGTATGAACAAGAGCATTTGACCAGAATTGACTGAGGGATTCAGGGAGATGGTTGGATTCAAGAGAAAGGCTGTGCGATATGGGGAATCCACCATTAAGTCAATGGCATTATCATATTTGTTCCAGAAAGCCGACTTTGTAAGGTAAGCAACGCAGTTATGTCGTGGTTTCAGACTCATGGTCGCCATGTTTTGAGAGAGAGAAAATGACTGAAGGGTTTTTTGGTATTAGTCATCAGTAGTTTTAAACCGACTGTTGACATGGTATTACCCTTTCAGACGTTGAAACAGCTGAAGTCGTGGTTTTAGGCATCAGCAGTTAGAAAACTACTGAAGACCATGGTTTTGACTTCAGATGATGAAACAACTGAGGACTTGGTGTTTGTCATCAGTAGTTGTGAAACTACTGAAGACAGTGGTTTTGTCATCAGTTGTTGTAAACAGCTGAAGACTTGGTGTTAGTCATCAGTAGTTATAAAAACTACTGAAGACATGGTTTTGCTTCAGTTGTTTAGAATGAAACAGCAGTTGTAGAAACACTGAAGAGAAAGTTCTCTTCAGTAGTTTTCGTCAATTCATAGCCTTTCAGCTGTTTCATACTGTCCTCAACACTTACTCATCAGACTTTGCATCTGCTTTTCAGGTGTTTCATAGGACGTCAGTACTTATCTGTTTGTACTGATTTCAGTAGTTGTAACTACATCAGTAGTTTTAAACTACATCAGTAGTTTAGAACAGATAAAGTACTTCAGTACTTGTGAGACATTTAGCCTCAGTAGTTATAAAAACTACTGAAGTGAAAGGACTCATCAGTACTTATATGTGACATGGTTACCAATGATCACCAGTACTTTTTACTGAAATCATCAGTAGTTGTCACTTATTCTAGCTGCAGCATACCAAGCCTTAACACAAGGTTTTGGAAAGTAGAACTATCCAAAGGCTTAGTAAAAATATCTGCAAGCTCATCAGCACTAGGCACAAACTTAGGATCAATCAGACCTTTTTCAAAACAATCCCGAATAAAGTGATGTCTGATCTCTATATGTTTGGTCCTAGAGTGCTGGACTGGATTTTTGACAATACACAGAGCTGAAGCACTATCCATTAATAATGGAGTCTTAGTCTCTGTAATGCCATAATCCAGAAGTTGGTTCTGAAGCCAGAGTACCTGAGAAGTGCAACTTGCAGCAGCAATGTACTCGGTTCAGCAGTTGATGTAGCAACAGATGTTTGTTTCTTACTCTGCCAAGAAATCAAACAGTTGCCTAGGAATTGACAACCACCAGAAGTTGACTTTCTAGTTAACTTGCACCCTGCATAGTCACTATCTGAAAAAGCAACTAATTTGCAAGAGTGTCCAGTGGAATACCATAAACCCAGAGATTGTGTACCTTGCAAATATCTAAAGATTCTCTTGACTGCAATCAAATGAGACTCTTTAGGAGCAGCCTGAAATCTAGCACAAACACATGTAGCAAACATAATATCTGGTCTAGAAGCTGTTAAATACATCAAGGACCCAATCATACATCTGTAAAGTGTTTCATCAACAGCTTTACCTTTCTGATCAGCATCCAGTTGTGTGGTGTTGCACATGGGAGTAGAACAGGGCTTACAGTTTTGTAAATCAAACTTATTCAAAAGATCTTTTGTATATTTTGACTGATGAATAAAGGTTCCATCAGCCTTTTGTTTAATTTGCAAGCCTAGAAAGAACTGTAATTCTCCCATTGCACTCATTTCAAACCTCTTTTTCATTAATGTTGTAAAATCATCACACAACTGGGGATCAGAGGATGCAAAAATGATATCATCAACATAAATCTGAACAAGTAGCTTATGCTGATCCACCTTCTTAATAACAAAGTTTTATCAATGGAGCCTCTAGTGAAATTATTCTTAAGAAGAAAAGTAGAAAGTGTCTCATACCAGGCTCTAGGAGCTTGTTTCAACCCATAAAGAGCCTTATCAAGTTTATACACCCATTCAGGATGTTTATTATCCTCAAAACCTGGTGGTTGACACACATAAACTTCTTCCTTTATTTTACCATATAAAAATGCACTTTTGACATCCATTTGAAAAACTTTAAGATTGTGGAATGCAGCATAGGCTAAAAACAATCTGATTGCCTCTAGTCTGGCTACAGGGGCAAAGGTTTCATCATAGTCAATACCTTCTTCTTGTGAAAACCCCTGTACAACCAGTCTAGCCTTGTTCTTAACAATAAGCCCATTTTCATCAGTTTTATTCCTAAACACCCATTTAGTGCCTATTGCACACTTACCTGGGGAAGAGGAACCAGTTCCCACACTTGCTGTTTCTTGAACTGAAGTAGCTCAAGCTGCATGGCTTCAACCCATCCATTGTCTCTCAAAGCAACATGGTAGTTCTTTGGCTCTAGCTGACTGATGAAAGAGCATAGAAGCAAAGTTAGACAATTGACTTCTTGTTGAAACACCAGCATTGATATCACCAATAATCTGAGACATTGGGTGATTCTTCAGTTCTTGATAACAATGAGATCTGTGCAAGTGTTTGTAGGACCTTCAGCAGCGCAGATGTTGATGCAGACTCTTGAAACCAGGAATTAGATGGTAACTCAAAAGATGTAGAGGAATCAGAGATCTCATCAGCATTTGTTGTGGATGGAACTGCTGAAGCTACAGGAACATCAAATTTAGCAGACACAGGCAGTTGGTCACTAAACTTGAATAGGTGAGTATTGATATTATCATCATCATCATCAATACCACCAGGTGGAAGACATGCTGCAGAAGATGATTTATCCATGATCTGCAATAGCTGGAGGTTGATAAGGAACATATTGCAGTATGTCCAATCAAACAACTCCACAGGGTTTTGTGGAATCTTTCCATAGGAGATTCATTAAACTTCACATGCAAAGTTTCTCTTCAACTATCTTTGTTCTGCAGTTGAAGACTCTGTATGCCTTGCAAGTAGATGAATAACCAACAAAATACCCTGCATCCACCTTAGGATCAAATTTTTGGAGTTGATCCTTTGTGTTGAGAATAAAACAAGGACACCCAAATGCTTTGAAAAATGAAATTAGAGGAGCCAAGTGATGGAGAACTTCATATGGAGTCTTCATCAACCTCTGATTTACTAAGACTCTATTCTGCACATAGCAAGCTGTGTTAACAGCTTCAGCCCAAAAGGTCAGTGGCAACCAGAGTCAGCCAGCATGGACCTTGCAGCTTCAATTAGGGTCCTGTTCTTTCTCTCCACTACTCCATTTTGTTCTGGAGTCCTTGGTATGCTAAACTGCCTTTTGATTCCCTTTGAAAGATAGAAGTCATCAAGTGTATGGTTTCTGAATTCAGTTCCATTGTCACTCCTAATACACTTGACTGGAAGGGAATACTGCTTCTCAATATACAACACAAAGTGAATAATCTTCTGAGCAACCTCATCCTTTGAATGTAGAAAGAAAGTCCATACAAATCTGGAGTAATCATCCACAATTACCAGACAGTATTTCTTCTTTGCCATGCTCATTACTCTCACAGGACCAAATAGATCCATATGCAGTAATTGCAAGCAGGCAGTGGACTTAGGCTTTAATAGGAGGAATGAGACTTTGTGCTGTTTTCCTTTTAAACAAGCAGTGCAGGTTTCATCACAGTGGAACTCCTTTATTGGTAAGCCTCTACTAAACTATTGTGGATTAACTGATTCATGTTTTTGAAATTAACATGACCCAGCCTTCTGTGCCACAGTTTAGATTCTTGAGAAGAGGCTTTGGAAAATAGGCAAGGATTGCCTCTGAGATCTATTTTCTTGGAAAGATCTAAGGCATACACTCTTCCTGTCCTGTTGGCTCTCAGGAGAGTGTGATCATCCAACACCTTATCAATCAAATGCAGAACTTTGGATGACAGAATCCTACAGTTCTGACTGGTGAAAAGAGCAACATGGCCTTTATCACACATTTGACTGACACTCAAGAGATTGTACTTGAGATTTTCCACATGATTAACATCATCAAACTTTATTTCTCCATTGGAGACAAAGCCGTTGCCAATGATGTAACCCCTAGCATCATTGCCAAAAGAAACAACCCCTTCTTTCCTTGAGAGTAGTCATGAAGAAGAGAGCTGTTCCCAGTCATGTGCATAGATCCCCCACTGTCTACATACCAGATGCTACTTTGGCATGTTGAGAACCCTGCAATAATAAACAATCAGTTTTTTGGAGACCCAAACCTTTTTGGTTTTGGGTCTGGTCTCATCAACAGATGGTAAACTAACAGGTTTATTGGAAACAACAGCCTGAGAGGAAGAAGATGGTGAAGAAGAGGAATCCTTTGGCTTGGACCTCCTTTTCTGTGGTTTCAACATAGGAGCATCTAATTGGTTAACTCTTCCCAATAGATGTTGAACCATCATAACCAGCTGTGTCTGATTTTGTGATAAAGCTTTCAGCTCATCAGACACATTGCCAGTGGAGTTTGATAAGTTCCTATGTTGCACCTTCTTCTTCTGAGCAATCTCAGCTGTTACCTGTTTAACCCCTTCCTTTTTGGATTTCTTTGAGGACTTAAGGGTTACAGGATTTGATGTTGCTGATACAAATGTGGTCTCAAACTCAGTTTTCATTTTTACCATTTTCTCTTTAATTTCCTCTTTATGTTTGAGTTTGGAATCTCTTTTGTACCAGCAATCATCTGTAAGATGATTGAACAAACCACATACTTCACATGGTTTCTTCTTCTTCATCTTATGTTGATCATCAACTAAAGAGGGTGAAGCAACTGAAGACTTGCTCTTCAGTGCTTTGGAAGCATTGTTTGCTTTCTTGACTTCCTCTTTAGTAGTCTTCAAACTCTTTCTACTGACAGTTTTCTTCTTTTCAGTACTGGCAGTAGTTGGAGTTTGAACTTCAGGTGTTAAATCCTGCTCTCTAGTCCTTTCAGGACTTTCAGAATTAACTCCTGAGTTGATCAACTCATTGATCATGTGAGTGTCAGCAGTGGAACCATCAACATCAGCTGATAGGTTCTGAGAGGGCTTGATGCTGACTTCTACTTCTGATTGTGCTGTATCAGAAAGTAGATCACATGATGAAATGGATTGGTTATTACTCTCTCACCATCAGATTCTACCTCTGCTCTGGGTAAAATCTGTAGGTGGAGCAGTGTGATTGTAACCAATGCCAAACTTCACATTGGAAGCAGATTGCTTACTAAGAAGCATTTCAAAACCTTTGCATGATTGTACCCATCTATCACACTCTACCTGGGTGACTGCAAGGGTTTCTTTGAGATCTTTATACTTCTCTAGAAGTATCTCTTCCCTAGCCTTATCATCAGTTATTTGCCATTTAAGTTTGTAAATCTCATCATTCTTATCATTAAGCACAGACTCAAATTCAGCTTTGCTTTTGGAATTATTTGTTCTAGCTCAATGTTCTTGTTGATTAAAGCTACATTTGCTTCTCTAATAGATGCAAATGCTGCTATACATGTTTCAGAACACAATTTGGCTTTTGCCTCAGAGGATACCTGTGATACCTTTGGTGTAGAGGCATTAGATGAAGTATCAGCAGAATCCAAAGCCATAAGAGCTAGATTTCCAAAGGGACTTTCACCACCATGTTGACCAGCACCTGAGAACAGTTGTTCATGACCAGACAAGTCATCTGGTAAACTGCTCCAGTCAACAACTCCTGGGGTGAAGAAGCTGTGTTGTTGAGGTTGAGTTTGTTGATGAGATTGGGAAGGTTGTGGTTCAGGCAATGCTTGTGGTTGTTGTGCAATTGGAGCTTGAACAGGATTTGGTTGAGGCATATATAGCAGGGATAAGGATATGACATTTGACCCTGGGAACAAAGTATGCAGGAGACCTAGGATGTGAATGATGACCAGAACCAGCAGGATGTTGCCCTCTGTTTTGTGGACTAGTACTAGGAAAAGTCACAAAGGGTGCAGAAGAGTTAGATCCAGTTGATCTACACTCTCTTGCAAAGTGTCCCAGCCTTTGGCATTTGTGACACCTCAACTTACTCTTGTCAAAACCAACTTTGGTTTTGCCAGAGAGTCCAGGAAATTTCCTGCCAGTTCTCTTATAGAACTTCTGAGATCTGATATTAATCAATGCCATTTGCTCAGAATATCCATCTCTTCTAGATCATCATCAGCTATTCCTTTCAAATCATCCATGATGCATAGATTGTCACTATTACTGCCAGAATGACTCTCAATACCAACAAATGCATGATCAGAACTATTTGAAGAGAAATCAATATGCTCATCATAATTGCTTTCAGATGCAGCATATTCTGACTCATGACCAACCAAGGCAGTATTCCCTGGTACAAAGTCATCAGTGAGCTTTCCTGATGAGGACAGTTTCCTCTTCTGCTCTATCTCTCTTTCGAATGTAAGCAGTTTCCCATGAAGTTGGGTGAGAGATAGGCTATCCAGATTTGCACTGGAGCGTAGGACAATAGTGTATGTGTCCCATCTCTCAGGCAGTGATCTGAGGAACCTGTTATTCATCTGGCTATTGGTGTATTCCTGTTTCACCATTTTCAGCTCAGAGATCAAGCAGGAAAAACGCTCAAACTGTTGAGTCAGTGTCTCACCCTTTCTATGAGAGAATGTCTCATATTGTTGGGCAAGGATTTCTCTGTTGTTTGCTAAGACCTCATCTGTGCCACCGAATTGTTCCTTCAGGGCATTCCAGAGATCATGAGCAGTTTCATGATGCATAAGCCCTGAATAGATTTCATTAGGCAGTGCCATGGCCAGAATTCCATGGGCTTTAGCATCAATCTCAAACAGTTTCCGATCTTCATCAGAGTATTGTTCCTTCTTCTTCGGAACCATTTGATTTTTCCGGATTGTTCACCATAGGCTTATGTGGTCCATGTACCACAGATGTCCAACAACCTGAACTGTTAACAGACAGGTGATGAAGCATTCTTCGTTGCCATATGTTATACTCGGTCCTAACCCGCATCGGAGGCTTGGTTGAGGAACCGGTATTGTGAGGATCATTAGAAGGAGTAGTCATCTCAGATTCAATCAAATTCAATTAAGCTAAAACAGATTTAGAACAAAACACAACAACCAATTGAACCAAGAGAGATCTCAAAATAAATAACGAAAGCGACAGAAATTCAATAATCTATAACCAGTTCTTGCGAATATGCTAATTCAATCAAACATAGATATCAATTAGCAGTTTCAATGATCAATTGTTAGATCGATCAATGATTAACCTGCTCTGATACCACTTGTTAATCAGTGATCTACGTTTGATTGATGAGAGTATAGCAGCGGAATTCTAACAATGAATTAGCCAATTCACAAGAACGAAAAGATATTCAATGAAGAACAAAAACGGTTATAGATAGAGAGAATTCTGCAAATATATTTCATTCAATATTCGCTTTCGTGGTAACGAATGTCACACTTACAATTAGGTCGACACCTCTTATATAAGAGATGTGACGTCTGCTGATGTCACTTGATAGTGACATCTAACAGAATTATTCCAACTGAAACACAACTACTGAAGATGTCAAAACAGCTGACATCTTCTTACAAAAATACTAAGTGTTATCAGTTACTATAACTACTGAAAAACATAAAACTACTGATACTACAACGACTGAAGAACAAGCTCTTCAGTCGTTTTACAAAACTACTGAAAGTAAAAATATAAACTACTATATCACAACTACTGAAGAAGTACTCTTCAGCTGTTGTGACAAACTACTGAAACTTCAGTACTTGGTCTTCAGACTTGAACTTCAGACGTTTCATCAGCTGATGACTTCAGTAGATATCATCAGCTGATGTCTTCAGTCTTTGTCTTCAGACTTTGTACACCAGTTGTTGATCTTCAGCACTTGTAGACTCTTCAGCTGTTGTACTTCAGTACTTGGTCTTCAGCTTCAGCACTTGTGTTCTTCAGCTGTTCAGCTTCAGCATTTGTGTTCTTCAGCTGTTCAGCTTCAGCACTTGTGTCTTCAGCTGTTCAGCTTCAGCACTTGTGTTCTTCAGCTGTTGAACTTCAGCTGTAACATTTCGTATTTTCGTTACTAAAAGTTAACTTCGTTTACTCTTACAAGGGTCATTTTTGTCAATTTTGAAACTTGCGTGATTGTTTGTGTTTATTTTTATTGTAATTGGGTTTTCATGAATTGTTAAGTATGTATAATAATAATAAGGTTAATATTAATAAAAGTAATATAATAATAAGTAATAATATTGAATAATAGCATTAGTAAAATAAGATTACTATTAATAAAGATTAATAAACTTAACCATATTTAAATTAGAAACTTAAATTAGTTTGAGGGTTAATTTGTCATTTAGAAACTTGAAATAGAACTTTATGCATAAAATAATAGAAAATCAAAGTTGAGGGACCAAAGGTGTAATTTATCAAATCCAAACCCCCCCCCCCTTCTCATCCCCGCTTTTCCGGTGGCCTCGCCGGCCGGACTCCGCCAAGTCCGGCGAGGCACCAAAACCGCCAAAAACGATGTTTTTTATCTGAAACCGTCCCCAAAGCGTTCTTGAACACGATTCGAACACAATCATGGACTTTAATTGCGTTTAAACGTCGGTTATGAACCCGATCGAGTGATTAATCGAGCGTTTTTAACCATATAGCCGTTCGGCCATTAAAACTCAATAATAACTAGATTAAATGATTCTTAATCGAACGTCTAAGTAGTCTAAAGCTTCTATCAATTCCATTGCACCTGAAACAACACAAACAACAAATCCAATTTCCGTTTTCTTTCGCGACCTGTAACCTTGCCAAAATCCTATCTCCGAACGAATTGAACCAGAATCAGCATAGGGCTTCGCATTGGGATCATCATTCGAGACTATCTGCAAGTTTAATTGGATTATCATTGGGGATTTCTCATCCACTGGGTTCGACGACCGCGACTTGTTCTTCGATTAGGATTGCTTTAATTCGAACTTATTTGGGTAAATTACATACATGGTTATGCTCGATTAACCATGGGAAACAAAAGCCCCATGGTTAATTTGGCTATCAACATCGTTTAGATGATCAATATTGATCGGATCTAAACTAGGGTTCTTGAGGTTGGGGACTCGGTGTTAAAAGGAAATGGAACCGAGTTATACCGCGGCTGGAAGCCATGGTACACCGGTTCACAACACACCCTTGCATTCAAGAGGTCCCGGGTTCGAACCCGGGCACCCTCTTATTTTTTTAAAAGCCTTTTTAGGCCTTATTTCTTTACTAGAAAATTTCTATAATTACAAAAAAATAATTTTCATAAACTTTTAACATTTAAATTAACAAAATGATTTTTCTGTAAATTTATTTTTATAAAAATACCTTAATATTTAATTATTAATTTTAGTTATTGTTATAAGAATGAGTTTATGTAAAAATTAAATTGTTACTTGAATCAATAATAAATCGTACACCTTCTTCGATTAAAGTTATATGATACTCAAACCAAAAGCAATAATTTACAATTTGTAAGAATATTTCCTTATTTTTGCAAATAAGTATATATATATATTATATATATATATATATATATATATACATATAAATATATTATTAATAAACTAAATTGGTTAACAAAACTCTCTTAAATTCCAAGGAACCTAGTTCATGTTTAATTGATAAATCTTGATCTAAATCTTGTAATATTTATATATTTAGGTGTCTTGTGACGTTTTACCTTGGAACGGCATATATTATTCTTATTGATCCTTATTATTCTTATTGATCAAGTGAGTTTTCCTTGCCCCTTTTATTTTATTTCACACTACTTTGGGGTGAAACATGATTATCTATACATTGTACACTTATTAACGTTTGAGACTTTTAAGCACATGCAATTCATCTTATTATTATGTCATGGTTATTTGTGTATTGTAAGTGTTTATATGAGATACATAGTTTTGTTTACAATCATTAACTATTGCTAGCCTGGCGACGTCTTAGATCTTTGGCCTGACAAGCCTATTTGGTGCTAAAGTCGATGTATTGCCGACTCCTAGGAGCCGTATGCTTGTGCACTAGGGAACCAAATACACTTAGCCAATCTTTTATACTTGTAATCAAGTCGAGGTTTGATTGTAACGTTATGTGTTCTATAACCTTACTAGCTTATAACCTATGACATGAATTGCTACTCGTAACCTTTTTCTTATTATGTATAAAAATCTTGGAAACTCACCAACTATTTTTAGTTGACTCTTATTTTTATCATGTTTCAGGTCAACCTCAAGTTTAAAGTGAACCTTTTGAAGCATGCTATAATCTAGGACTTGGACCTAGATAATGAAATAAAAAAGTTACAATATATTATGTTATGTTGAACTTATTTCTTGTATAAGACTTATGATTGTATTTTTTTTCCATTTCATGACTTATCATAATAATTTTACAATTTAATATAGCGTTATGTGGCTGTGAACAATCTTAACCCTCACATCTCGACGTTTCCGCCGTCAAGGTTGGGGTGTGACAGATTGGTATCAGAGCCCATAACTATAGGGATTTAGGTTATTAGTAATGGTGACCTAGACTATAGCTTATGCATGAACCTCATAGGATAATATTATATTCTTAGAAATATATATTGTTACATGCTACATAATGCTATACTTTATTTACGTGCAAATTGATGCCTTAGCTTAGGTTGCCTTGTAATTGTCTAAATTTTGTTACTTGTCTCCCTAAACTTAACTTTGACTCATTGACTCTCCCCGACAAATGAAACTTCTTAATCTTATTCTCGTCAACACGTGGAATCGTATATTTATGCTTAAGAATTGAATCTTTGGACTTATGTCTAATCTATGTAAATCTCATCATGGTTTTGATTTCATAAACCTAAGAAATTTGTGTGACACATGGACACCTGTATTCTGGATTTCCTGGCAAAAGGCCCTCGGGCTAAGGCAAGCATATCGCATAAATCCTACGAGACTAGTTATGCTTACCTGGGGATTTCTGGGATGAGTGATAAACCATGGTCAACATACACAAATTTCTAAGGCGAGTGGGTCAACTTACCTTGACGTGTCAACGTTTCCAAATGGTAATGTGTTACCAAATGGAACCATTCCATGTGCCTTACAACTTTTTGCCTTATCCTTGTTGAACATTAATCCTTGTTATTCCAATTCTCATATCTAACTCATTTGTATATTCCAGCATGTCTCGTCATCATGGAAAGCGTGGGAGTTCCGATCGTAAGTTAGCCGCCATGATTGCTCGACAAATGGCTGCTGTCATTCCGACCATGGTTGCTGAACTTAATAGCACCTTAATGACCAACGCTAGCAACAATAGAAATGGTCATGGAGAGAATAGCAACAATCAAAACGGGAACAATCAACATGGGAATAATCAAACTTGCACCTTCAAACACTTCAGCTCTTGCAAGCCCACTAGTTTTAGTGGCAAGGAAGGAGCCACTGGTCTTCTTGAGTGGTTTGAAAGCATGGAGAATACCTTTATCAATTGTGAGTGTCCCGATGCACTCAAAGTCCGTTATGACACTAGCATGTTCCAACAAAGGGCTCTCACCTGGTGGAATAGCGAGAGGAGGAATCGTGGACCCGATGCTATTCTAGCACTTACATGGGAAGAGTTCAAGAACATCGCCATCGCGAAGTTCTGCCCGAGAAGCGAACTGCAAAAACTGGAGGAGGAATTTTGGAATTTGAAACAAAACGATGGTGATCATTTGGCCTACTCAACTAGGCATCATGAGTTGAGTATACTGCTGCCCCATATGGTCGACACTGTTCCCCACAACATCGAGAAGTTCATTAAGGGTGTACCACCCCAAATTCAAGATGCTGTGGTGGGTAGCTGACCCACAACCTTGGAAGAAGCCATTACTATCACCACTCAACTCACCGAGAACCATATACGAGCGGGCACCATGTCTGTGAAGGGTGCAAAGAAGGTAGAGAAGACGGCTACCGAGGCGGTTAAGGAGACTAAAGCTGAACCGTCTTACAACAACAACAACAACAGAAGCACAAGTTCACCCCGGCGTGTAACTATGCCGTGGCTACACCCAAACAACCCCAAAGACAACTTGTACCTGTGGCACAAGTGCCTGGGGCTAGGGCTTATGCTGGTCCTCAGCCGATGTGCAACACGTGTAGGTATCATCATCCGGGGAATCAACCATGCCGCATTTGCACATTATGCGGTAAATATGGTCATTTGGTGGCAACTTGCCACCGTGCACCTAACAATGCCGCTGTGGTTACGAACCGTGTTTGCTACAACTGTGGGGAACCTGGCCATTTTCGCCCACAATGCCCTCGTCTTGTGGGTAATGTTCCACAAGCCCGAGGACGTGCTTTCAACATCAACGCTAACCAAGCACAAGCAAACAACGATGTGGTGAATGGTACGTTAACTCACCTTTAGCTTTTGTGATCCGATTCATTTCATACCTTACCTGTACCGTTAAATACCTTAAAAATTAAACAGGTATGTTCCTTATTAACAAAACTTATGCATATGTCCTATTTGATTCTGGAGCCGATAAAAGTTTTGTTTCATTAGAGTTTGAACCCATACTTGCTAAGCCACATACGAAACTAGAAAGACCTCTTACTGTTGAAGTTACCGATGGAGAACCAATCACCGTTGACGTTATCATTCGTGATTGCATCTTAAGTCTTGACGCGCATGATTTTCTTATCGATCTTATCCCTATGAAACTTGGAAGCTTTGACGTCATCATTGGTATGGATTGGTTAGCCAAACACCATGCCGAGATCATTTGTTTCGAGAAGTGCATTCATATACTGTTACCCTTCGGAGATACGTTGAAGGTATTCGGTGAAAAATCTTCCAAAGGGCTTAAACTCATGTCTTGCACTCAAGCCCGAAAGTGCTTAAACAAGAAGTATATGGCATTTTTGGCTTATGTGGTCAACACGAAAGTCAAAGGGAAAGAACTTAAGGATGTCCCTATTGTACGAGACTTTCCTGAAGTATTTCCCGGTGACCTTAGTGGTTTACCTCCCGTGCGTGAAGTCGAGTTTAAAATTGACTTGATACCGGGAGCAAACCCTGTGGCCAAGTCACCATATCGGCTTGCACCATCGGAAATGCAAGAACTCTCTTGTCAACTGCAAGAGTTGTCCGAGAAAGGCTTCATCCGTCCTGTTCTTCGCCTTGGGGTGCACCTGTTCTTTTCGTAAAGAAGAAAGATGGATCATTTCGTATGTGCATCGATTATCGTGAACTTAACAAGCTTACCATCAAGAATCGTTATCCTCTCCCTCGCATCGATGACTTGTTCAACCAACTTCAAGGAGCTGCTATTTTCTTGAAGATTGATTTACGTTCTGGTTATCATCAATTGCGAGTCCATGATGATGATATCCCAAAGACCGCTTTCCGTACTCGTTATGGACACTATGAGTTTATGGTGATGCCTTTTGGTTTAACCAATGCTCCTGCTGTTTTCATGGATCTCATGAACCGAGTATGCAAGCCTTATCTAGACAAGTTTGTGATCGTCTTTATTGATGACATACTTATGTATTCCAAGTCCAACACCGATCATGAGCTGCATTTGAGATTGGTTCTTGAGTTGTTAAAGAAAGAGCAATTGTACGCAAAGTTCTCAAAGTGTGATTTCTGGCTCGAGGAAGTTCAATTTCTAGGACACGTGGTGAATAGCCAAGGAATTCACGTTGATCCTGCAAAGGTGGAAGCTGTGAAGAATTGGTGTGTTCCTGCAACTCCTACCGAAGTTCGTTCTTTTCTTGGTCTTGCTGGTTATTATCGGCGATTCATTGCCAATTTCTCGAGGATCGCGAAACACTCACCACTTTGACACAAAAGAATAAACCCTTCGAGTGGGGTTCCGCGCAAGAAGAAGCTTTTGAAGCGTTAAAGCATAAGTTATGCAATGCTCCTATCCTGACCCTACCCGATGGAAACGATGATTTCACTGTGTATTGTGACGCATCTAAAAAAGGCCTTGGTTGTGTTCTTATGCAACGAGGGAAGGTCATAGCTTACGCATCAAGGCAATTGAAGGTTCACGAGGTGAATTACACAACTCATGATCTCGAGCTTGGTGCCGTTGTATTTGCTTTGAAGATTTGGAGGCACTACCTGTATGGTACGCAATGCATAGTCTACACCGATCACAAAAGCCTTCAACACGTTTTCAATCAAAAAGATCTCAATATGAGACAACGTCGTTGGGTGGAGTTGATTAGTGACTATGATTGTGACATTCGTTACCATCCTGGCAAAGCAAACGTTGTAGCCGATGAACTGAGCCGAAAGATTCACAACAAGATGATCTCATTCCAAGAAATTCGCGATCGACGTCAATGGTTTGACACCTTGGGTGAGTTCGATACCGAAATCCGACTAGATGTCAATGAGACCACTGTACTACTACAAAACCTGAGAATAGATAGTGACATCGAGTCTAGTATCCTGGAGGCTCAACAAATGGTTCAACGAGAAGGAAGAATGAAGGATGAGTTGGAGCATAATCTCCTAACCCAATTGGAAACGAAACCAACGGGTTGCTGTACTTCGCCAATCGTATTTGGGTTCCAAATCACGATAACATTCGTACCTTTATTATGAACGAAGCTCATCAAACTCGTTATTCTATTCATCCTGGTTCCGATAAGATGTACATGGACCTACGTGGTCAATATTGGTGGCCTGGAATGAAGAAAGACATAGCGACTTATGTAGCTAAGTGCCTCACATGTACGAAGTTAAAACCGAACATCAACGTCCAAGTGGATTACTTGAGCAACCCGAGATCCCTATGTGGAAATGGGAACACATATCCATGGACTTCATAACAAAACTACCCCGAACCTCTTGAGGACATGATAGCATATGGGTGATCGTTGACCGATTGACCAAGTCGGCACATTTTATACCCATACGCGACACATACAAGACATCAAAGTTAGCTCGTATATACGTTGATGAGATTGTAAGTCACCATGGGGTACCTCTGCACATTATATCCGACCGAGATGCTCGTTTCACTTCACATTTTTGGTCATCTATGCAAGAACTCTTGGGTACACAATTAGATCTAAGCACGGCTTACCATCCTCAAACTGATGGTCAAACCGAGCGAACGATCCAAACTTTGGAGGACTTACTACATCTCTGTGTTCTTGACTTTGGTGGCGATTGGGATACGCACCTACCGCTTGCGGAATTTTCGTATAAGAATAGTTACCACTCGAGTATCAAGATGGCACCGTTTGAAGCACTTTATGGTCGAAGATGTCGTTCACCGATCTGTTGGACCGACATTGGTGAAAACTTCATCACTGGTCCTGAACTTATACAAGAGATGACCGATAAAGTTTATATTATTCGCAAGAACCTTGAAGTGGCGAGAAGTCGTCAAAAGAGTTATGCTGACAAGCGACGTAAGCCATTAGAATTCCAAGTTGGGGAGATGGTTCTTCTCAAGGTTTCACCGTGGAAAGGTGTGGTTCGCTTTGGAAAGAAGGGCAAACTGGCTCCAAGATTTGTAGGACCTTTCAAAATCCTGAAAAGGATTGGGAAAGTGGCTTATAAACTAGAGTTACCTTCCGACCTTAGTGGAATTCATCCTATGTTCCACGTCAAATTTGAGAAGATGTTGGCCGACGAAAGTCTGTATGTTCCGCTGGAAGACATTCAGATCGACGAGTCATTACATTTTGTCGAGAAACCTGTAGAGATCATGGATCGTATAATGAAGAAGACTAGAACCACAACAACCCCAATCGTCAAGGTTCGATGGGAAAATAAACGTGGCGCTGAATTTACTTGGGAACGTGAGGAGCACATGAAGAAGAGATACCCATTCTTATTCGTATAGTTTCATTTCTTTTAATTTCGGGACGAAATTCTTTTAAGTTGGGGAGACTGTAACATTTCGTATTTTCGTTAACTAAAAGTTAACTTCGTTTACTCTTACAAGGGTCATTTTTGTCAATTTTGAAACTTGCGTGATTGTTTGTGTTTATTATTTATTGTAATTGGGTTTTCATGAATTGTTAAGTATGTATATAATAATAAGGTTAATATTAATAAAAGTAAATATAATAATAAGTAATAATATTGAATAATAGTATTAGTAATAATAAGATTACTATTAATAAATTAATAAACTTAATCATATTAAATTAGAAACTTAAATTAAGTTTGAGGGTTAATTTGTCATTTTAGAAACTTGAAATAGAACTTTATGCATAAAATAATAGAAAATCAAAGTTGAGGGACCAAAGGTGTAATTTATCAAAATCCAACCCCCCCCCCCTTCTCATCCCTGCTTTTCCAGTGGCCTCGCCGGCCGGACTCCGGCCAAGTCCGGCGAGGCACCAAAACCGCCAAAAACGATGTTTTTTTTATCTGAAACCGTCCCCAAAGCGTTCTTGAACACGATTCGAACACAATCATGGACTTTAATTGCGTTTAAACGTCGGTTATGAACCCGATCGAGTGATTAATCGAGTGATTAATCGAGCGTTTTTAACCATATAGTCGTTCGGTTATTAAAACTCAATAATAACTAGATTAAATGATTCTTAATCGAACGTCTAAGTAGTCTAAAGCTTCTATCAATTCCAATTGCACCTGAAACAACACAAACAACGAATCCAATTTCCGTTTTCTTTCGCGACCTGTAACCTTGCCAAAATCCTATCTCCGAACGAATTGAACCAGAATCAGCATAGGGCTTCGCATTGGGATCATCATTCGAGACTATCTGCAAGTTTAATTGGATTATCATTGGGGATTTCTCATCCACTGGGTTCGACGACCACGACTTGTTCTTCGATTAGGATTGCTTTAATTCGAACTTATTCGGGTAAATTACATACATGGTTATGCTCGATTAACCATGGGAAACAAAAGCCCCATGGTTAATTTGGCTATCAACATCGTTTAGATGATCAATTTTGATCGGATCTAAACTAGGGTTCTTGAGGTTGGGGACTTGGTGTTAAAAGGAAATGGAACCGAGTTATACCGCGGCTGGAAGCCATGGTACACCAGTTCACAACACACCCTTGCATTCAAGAGGTCCGGGTTCGAACCCGGGCACCCTCTTATTTTTTTAAAAAGCCTTTTTAGGCCTTATTTCTTTACTAGAAAATTTCTATAAATTACAAAAAAATAATTTTCATAAACTTTTAACCTTTAAATTAACAAAATGATTTTTCTGTAAATTTATTTTTATAAAAATACCTTAAAATTTATTATTAAATTTTAGTTATTGTTATAAGAATGAGTTTATGTAAAAATTAAATTGTTACTTGAATCAATAATAAATCATACACCTTCTTCAATCAAAGTTATATGATACTCAAACCAAAAGCAATAATTTACAATTTTGTAAGAATATTTCCTTATTTTTGCAAAATGTATATATATATATATATACATATAAATATATTATTAATAAACTAAATTGGCTAACAAAACTCTCTTAAATTCCAAGGAACCTAGTTCATGTTTAATTGATAAATCTTGATCTAAATCTTGTAATATTTATATATTTAGGTGTCTCGTGACGTTTTACCTTGGAACGGCATATATTATTCTTATTGATCCTTATTATATACTTATTGATCAAGTGAGTTTTCCTTGCCCCATTTTATTTTATTTCACACTACTTTGGGGTGAAACATGATTATCTATACATTGTACACTTATTAATGTTTGAGACTTTTAAGCACATGCAATTCATCTTATTATTATGTCATGGTTATTTGTGTATTGTAAGTGTTTATATGAGATACATAGTTTTGTTTACAATCATTAACTATTGCTAGCCTGGCAACGTCTTAGATCTTTGGGCCTGACAAGCCTATTTGGTGCTAAAGTCGATGTATTGCCGACTCCTAGGAGCCGTATGCTTGTGCACTAGGGAACCAAATACACTTAGCCAATCTTTTATACTTGTAATCAAGTCGATGTTTGATTGTAACGTTATGTGTTCTATAACCTTACTAGCTTATAACCTATGACATGAATTGCTACTCGTAACCTTTTTCTTATTATGTATAAAAACCTTGGAAACTCACCAACTATTTTTAGTTGACTCTTATTTTTATCATGTTTCAGGTCAACCTCAAGTTTAAAGTGAACCTTTTGAAGCATGCTATAATCTAGGACTTGGACCTAGATATGAAATAAAAAAGTTACAATATATTATGTTATGTTGAACTTATTTCTTGTATAAGACTTATGATTGATTTTTTTTTTTCATTTCATGACTTATGATAATAATATTTACAATTTAATATAGCGTTATGTGGCTGTGAACAATCTTACCCTCACATCTCGACGTTTCCGCCGTCAAGGTTGGGGTGTTACATCAGCACTTTAGTCTTCAACTGTTGAAGTCTTCAGCACTTGATCTTAGCTATTGGAGTTTTCAGCACTTGTCGAACTACTGATGAAGCCTTCAGCAGTTGTTGTGATATCATGTGGGACTTAGAGGTTTTCTGATCTTGGCTCATTGGTTCTTTTGGTCCAACAATATGTATTTGAATCTTGTATCATATTAATGTAATGAATGTTTATATTTAATGTTGGTATTTCTGTCTTGATTATTAACTAATGATTGTTGTGTTACATGTATAAATCAAGCAGATCCAAACTTTCAGAAGGATGAACATGATGTTGCTCCCCTCCAATAGATTAAGACTCAGCTCACGTGTGATTCTTGATCTGTAGGGGATAGTTAGGAGATCGGTGATGTACAATCTTGAAGAAGGAGAGATCATTCACAATCTCACTGACGAGCAAATTGCTGAAATGTTCAAGCTAAATCCTGCTGAGATTGTCAAGGATGCTCCAACAGTCAAAGTTGAAAGTGACGATGAGCTCAATGAAGTTGATAACATCGAGATAGAAGATGTCACGGATCAACACTATCCAGAGTACACTGACATTGAAGGTAATGTTGTTCCCAATCTGGGCAACAACCTTATTAGTGAAACTTTTGAAACACTGGATAGAATGGAAGAAGAGTCTAACAAGATTGAAGATAAGGCCCAAGCCTCGGATGCAGAAGTTAATATCAGAAAGGCTGAGTGGGCTGCGTGTTTTGAGGAGATAAGAGCCCAACGCAGTGCTTCAAAGTCGACTGTCTACACCAAGTTGTACAAACTGAAGAAATATCATAAGGTGTCGGGCAAATTCATCGCGTGGGCATATTTTGAAGATCTCAACATTTATGTAGTTAAACGTGAGAAAGGGATCGAGTACTTCAGGTTCCCACACGACCTGAAGACTCTTCCTGGATTTGAGCTGACCTAGTTAGCGAAGCTGCAATTGCTATACGCTGATCCAGACAAGATGTCTGGATGGTTTGAAGCAGCTCTTAAAAGAGAGTACCACACCAGATGGGTCAACTTCAGACCTCAACAGCCAACGAGGTATCTCAAACGGTCGGAGGTTGATCCCATTACTAGAAAACCAAAGATAGTGCTAAAGTGGAATCCACCACGAACAATGTCAAAGATCCCTCTACGGGAGATGCCACAGGACTTCACTCCACACTTCAAATGGTGGTACTATGATTGGAGGATAGGAGAAGCAGTCATAGTCCTGAACAAGAATGGTGTTATGGAAACCATCAGGGTTTTGACCCTATGTGGCTTACAAACTTGTCTGCTAATGATGATATACATTGTACAAGTGGCCACTATTCTATGACTCTCAAGATAGTGTACAAGCTCTACTATTCCAGAACGTGATACGACTCTGCTTTGCTTTCGAGATACACGCAGGCGTCATAGGAGAAGAGAAGTACAAGAAGTATGAAGAGGTTATGAAGATGGTAAGACATTAATGTCTTACACTTATGTAATGTTGGGGTACAAGAGAAGAGGGTATTGTTTGTAAGACATTAATGTAATGTTTAAGTCTTACAAACTCCCCCTTGGACATATGTACAAACTCCTTGGACATATGTACGATGTCTTACACTTATGTTTGTAAGTGGTACTACATATGTCCAAGGGTATTGAACTACAAGTCGAGCCTTGTATGGAACTAGGTCCAAGGGGGAGTTTGTAGGTACACATGTCCCTAGTTTCTAAACTTAATGTAATATGACTTTAATGTCTTACACTTATGTAATGTTTGGGTATTTAATGAAATGTACATGTTTGGTTGTGATTATAATGTTTAATATTTCATTAATAAGTTGTGTAACGCATATTGAATTGATTATATAGGTTTGTGGGTGTTTGAACTAGTATAAATAATGTAATAATATTGAATACGTTCAAACTTAATAGATGAAGTTCTCATGCGTCCGAATGGACCATGCGCCAACAGTGGTCATGCATCCGAATGGCCATGCGACTAAGTGTCCATGAGCCTAAATAGTCCATACGTCTGAACAACTTCATGCGAATGACTCAGTCGCACAACTAAACACTCAGTTGTGTGAATGGATCAACCGCATGGCTCAATCGCACGACTGAACCATGCTAATGGTTCAGTCACCTGAATGAGAAACCTAAACCTATAAATACCACCTAATTTGTGGAAAAACGCAAGCATTAAACACACTTCGACTCCAGATGTACCCTAGCCATCCAGAGACCTCTAAGATCATACTCCAAGTTCATAGATCGTAGTAAATCGATTCCTAACGGATTCTTAACGTTAGATTCAATACATAATTGTTTCTACGTGCGTTCTCACTGATTGGATCGCCAATCAAATAGGATTCCGCACTATGTGATTCGGTTTACATGTTAATCAGTTAGTACATCGTCCCGTACACGATCGCTAACATCTTCTAAGTCTTGAACTTTGGAAGAGAAGACTTTGTCTTCGGAAGTTGGAGCTTTTCCTTCAGAAGTTGATCTTGCACTTTGTTTTCGGAAGAACTCCATATCCTTTGGAAGTTCTATACTTAGTTCAGAAGTGCTTTGTAAGTTGTACCAAAATTTGTCTAAGTGTTTGGTTTTGGTTGCACCAGCCTTCTTCTTGATCCAACAGTGAGGATCTTTCTTGCTTATGTTGTATTTAAGAATTTTTCTGTCCACCAAGTTGATTTCAAGTGTGCCTTTCTATATGGGGATATAGATAGGGAAGTCTATATGTGCCAACCACTAGGATTTGAAGATCACACCACCCTAACTATGTGTGCAAGTTGGATAAAGCTTTATATGGGTTGCGCTAAGCACCTAGGCTGTGGTATGAGACTTTGTCTCGATTTCTCCTGAAGACTGGATATATTAGAGGAACTATAGATAACACTTTATTCATAAAGAAGTTTGGGAAAGACATTTTGCTCGTCCAATTCTATGTTTGTTGGGGTTCAACAATGGAATAAACTGAAGCTTACCAAATCATAATTACAGCCAACTAAAGATCTCATTGTACAAGTTCAGAGACCAAGTTGATTACAACAACACAAGACAATACAACATGACAAAGTCAAGATCAAGACAATTAGAAAAGTCAAAATTAGGTCATGTTGTAATAATAATATAAATAGACCCACTAGTGCATTTTTACAAGTGTGGCTTTTTGTGTGTGTTTCTCATGGTGTGAATCACCACCCAAGGAGAAATCATCTCCTTTGGATGGGTTTCATTTCACCAGCCATCTATGATTCTCAATGTAACTTGTTTATCAACATCAATGAAATCATAACATTATTATTATCCATCTCTTTGTTCTTTGATTCACACACGTCCACCCATCTTAATTTTGATTTCTAGATCCGAACGAGATGAATCCTAAGATCCAAGCTCAATGAATCTGAAATATTGATTTAGCAAAATGGTACCAGAGCTATTGGTTGCTGGATTCTTCTAAGTTTTAAATCTGATTTCAACTTAATGATGTCAAGAACAAAGAAGAAAATCAGAAACATGAAAAACAAAGTCACTATACTTCAAAAAGGGAAGAAAGCCCATCTGTTCATCAAGAAGAAAAAACATCATATATGTTCTAATATGGTATGATTTGAAGATGTTTTATCATTCCCCTGATTATATCTTCAAAAATCGATGCAATGGAACATGGTTCTACCAAAAATAATTGTTGAGTTTTGCTGAGTTTCGGGTTGCTATTCGTAAAAAAAATTGGAGCAATTCAAATGGGTTTCAATCAAATCAGTGTGAAAATCATGTATATGATTGATAATCGAAAATGATTCATGAATCATTCATGGTTTTCATCAATAGATTGACTGATTTGTATGTAAAAAAATCAGCATGTTCAACAACTTTAATTCATATTTGTTACAAGATGATTATTGTTGTTGTGTTGTTATTAAATGCTAATGGCATGAAAATAAATGCGTATGTTATGTCTATATGACAACATATGCAGATGCTTTTAGTGTTCAATAAATGTAGACAACCAAGTAGCTGAAATTTAATGTGTATACCACATGCTTCAACCGACTCACTTCATGATGATGATCATTAAATGGAAATGTCCATGTGTTACATGATGACAAATAATTCTGATTAAGGCCACATGATTTAATGTGGATGCTTGGATCCAAAAACTCAAAGAATTTTAGCTGGTGGTCATTAAATGCCAGTGAACATTCAAAAGAAATGCGGCTGGTCATCAAAGAAATGCGGCTGATCAACAAAGAAATGCGGTTGTTCAACAAAGAAATGCATTTCATCAAAGAAATGCGGTTGTTCAACAAGGAAATGCGGGGTTTAACAAAGAAATGCGATTGTTTATTTATCCAACCATCCATATTTAATGCGACTGCCTTACATTTCTCCAAAAAGTAAACCAATGCCGATAACTTTTGTTAACTTGTGATGACTAATGCGGATACAATGTGAATGCAAATGTGGATATTATAAATAGAAATACGGATGAACAGATGGGGAATAAGAACAAAAAAATATAAATAAAAGGAATGTAGATTATTGCAACCAACAAACACATCCATTTTGAGCATTCAAAATCAGAAAAAAAAGAAATCAAATTAGTCACATATTCACTAATTTATTTAAGGACTTGTACAACTATCAGATGCTCTTTTGAAGTACTTGGGCTCACATTTTTTAGTGATGTTTTGCATCCGTGTCTGACTACTAAGCGGACAGTTAGCGGACTTTAATCAAGGGGAGTACTCATTATCTGAAGAATGTCATTTATCAAGTTATTTCAAAATAGTGGAAGTGTGTTCAACATTGATTCATATTCCTCATGCAGTTTATTAAAGTTCAAAGCCTCACCATATGCCAATACATTCTAATCCTTGAGTTGTGATATGAAATGTAATCCAAAAGTGATACAACCCATATCCAATACCAAGAAGTATTCTCAAGAGATTCTAACCTTTGTCAGAAATATATTAGGAGGAGCTTAATCTGAAGGGGAGAACATCAATGAATTTTACTAGAACATCAATTGATCAAGAAGACATGTGATAAAGAAGATCTTCAAATTCAAGGTTTGGCAAGCATCAGTTTAGGGGGAGTATTGTTGGGGTCAACAATGGAATAAGCTGAAGCTTACCAAATCATAATTATAGCAACTAAAGATCTCATTGTACAAGTTCAGAGACCAAGTTGATTACAACAAAAACAATAATACAAGACAATACAACATGAAAAGTCAAGATCAAGACAATTAGAAAAGTCAAAATTAGGTCATGTTGTAATAATAATATAAATAGACCCACTAGTGCATTTTTGCAAGTGTCGCTTTTTGTGTGTGTTTCTCATGGTGTGAATCACCACCCAAGAAGAAATCATCTCCTTTGGATGGGTTTGATTTCACCACCCATCTATGATTCTCATTGTAACTTGTTTATCAACATCAATGAAATCATAACATTATTATTATCCGTCTCTTTGTTCTTTGATTCACACACGTCCACCCATCTTAATTTTGATTTCTAGATCTGAATGAGATGAATCCTAAGATCCAAGCTCAATGAATCTGAGATATTGATTTAGCACTAAGGCTGTGGTATGAGACTTTGTCTCAATTTATCCTGAAGACTAGATACATTAGAGGAACTATAGATAACACTTTATTCATAAAGAAGTTTGGGAAAGACATTTTGTTCGTCCAAGTCTATGTTGATGACATCATATTTGGTTCCTCAAATGACCAAATATGTAGAGACTTTTAGAGCATCATGAAGAAGAAATTTAAAATGAGTTCCGTGGAAAAAAATGGACTTTTTCCTTGGAATTTAGTAAAATAGATGAAGGAAGGGTTCTTTATCAATCAATCTAATTATGTGTCTGACATCTTAGAAAGATTTGATATGAAGGATTATAAGCCAGCCAAGACACCCATACCCAGAAACCACAATCTTTATCCTAATTCTGAGGGGGAGGATACTAATCAACATTTGTATAGGGCAATCATTAGGTCTCTGATGTACCTCATAGCAAGTAGACCTGATATTATGTTTGCAACATGCATTTATGCAAGATATTAGGCTGCTCCAAAGGTTTCTAACCTAGTTGTTGCCAAGAGAATCCTTAGATACCTCAAAGGAGCACCTAAAATAGGTCTCTGGTATCCAAGAAACAACAATTTCAATCTCTATAGCTACTCAGATAGTGACTATGGTGGCTACAACATCAACAAGAAATCGACATCAGGAGGATGTCAATTTATTGGTGGAAGGATCATCTCATGGCAATGCAAGAAGCAATCTTGTGTCTCTACATCTATTACTGAAGTCAAATACATTGCTGTTGCAAGTTGTTGTGCTCAACTGCTATGGATTCAGAATCAGATGCTTGACTATGGATTCAACTTCTTGAGCACTCCTATCGACATTAACAAAATAGTGCTATCTTCATTACTGAAAATCCAGTGAAACACTCCAAGACAAAGCATATCCACATCAGGTATCATTTCATAAGAGATATTCATGAGAAAAATCTAATTAAGCTAATCAAGTTGATTCAGATGAATAATATGTTGATTTATTCACCAAAGCCTTGATGAACAAAAATTGAAGTATCTCATTACAGCTATTAGGATGATAAATATTGATTAGTCTATCTCCTTTGAAAACCTTTTTAAATGTGCGATGTCTTTTGTTAAAACAATCTAAGCCCTGTTAAAAAGGTTTTCTTTGAAATTTTTCTAGGTATAGATTCTTCCGAAAAGAAATTAACCATCGGAAGATGTTTTACATATCTTCCAAAGCAAAATTTCCCCAAAGGAAATCTTCTTCTTGGAAGAATTTTTAGTCTCGAAAGAAGCAAGTGATAGCTATCTTTTACCTTTGGAAATCTTCTATACTGTGTAACGTAAATCTTTGGGCCCCACAACTGTAAAAGGTAAATATTTTCTTAATGATGTCGTAAATTTTAAATGGATTTAACCTTACCGCCCTTGTCACATCATACCCAAACCATCATTTCACCTTATCCATCCGCCACTTTCACCCAATTAAATATTTCGACTCACCCATTTTAATCTTTTTACCGATTCCATTGTCCAAATATTTCTTCATCTTGAATTTACCCTAATAAAGTTCATTTCTCTATTCTTTCTCAATGGCCCTTAACCTCCAGCACAATCAAGTCGCATTCTTGGATTCGTCCATGGATGTCAACTTCTCTGAAATCATCTTATTTCTCACCCAATCCACTTACTTCACAGCCCTAACTATGAACCCCACTGTGTATTCAACCACATGGCTGATTTTTGGGGGAAAGCACAAATCATAACCCAGAATGGGGTTAGGGTTTTAAGGTCTAGCATTAGTGGAAAAGAGTTAATCATATCTGAACAACTCATCGGGGATCATCTCGAGCTCCATGATGAAGGTTCACCAACGGAGTTCCCTAAAACTGACGTTGATGATACTTATATCCTAATGGGATATGGAGGTGATGTTAACAGATCCACAGTTTCCAAGTTCAACTTCTCATACCAGTGGAAATTCCTGCTACACATTGTCCTGCACTGCCCCTTAAACAAGTCAGGGGATGGGATCAAATCCCATATGAACTAGGTTATCTAGTTCATGGGTTGGTAAGAGGCCTCCGCTTTAATTATTCCAGATTTGTGCTAACCAATTTAATAGGCAACCTTCAAAGGGAGACATTCTATATGTATCCTAGGTTCATCTAGAACTTCATCAACTGTGAGTTGGACCAGAGCAAGCTTGTCTGTGCAGCTACTATGCCAGTCCCTCACATGAGGCTGGCCATCTTCAAGATTCTGAAGAGAATATCCACCAACTTTACCGGAAGACACACTCCGCTTCTTCCAAGTATGATTGAGCGCATAGCTCTTGGTGATGAACCCTGTTAATCCCACAGGTGATGAACCCATACCAGCAACCACCCTTATATGGCCAACTCTACCTTCTCACCCCTATCAAATACATATATCAGAGATGCCCCAAACGACCCTCATATTTTATCCGAAAAGACTAGAGTGGAATCATGCGCTCCCACTCAGTCTGAGGTCTCACCATCCTTCAATATTGACCTCAATAAGGGATTTGAGCTTCCTCAGTCTTAATCCCCTGAGCCTAAAACCCAAGCTAAAATCCCTTAGGGTGATTCTTTATACTTCCATAAGCAAACAAAAAGGGACAACCCCACCAAAGGCTCAATGCCAATAGACATTAACCAATGTCCTGGGTCATTAGGTATAACTTCCATATCCTTTACTAACCTACTGATAAGAACTGATGAGGAGATTATGTCTCTTCATGGCAATGAATTTGATTCACTATACCCTTTTCTGGGTCAATAGAGCCTAGAGGGACCTCTTATCCCCAGCCTCCATGAGAAAAACCAACCGAGGTGAGTCCTACTGATGTGGAGGGGACTCATGTAGATCCAGGTGCCACTACTGAAGAAGCCTCATTGGATCCTCAGGGCAGTGGTAACATTTTTGAGTCTAAATCTATAGCAATCGTGCCCTTTGATGCCTCTGAAAGAGACATCTGTTGGATCATAAAGGCTGGTGCAACCAAAACCAAACACTTAGAAGATTTTGAGTACAACTAATAAAGCGTTTCCGAAGAAAAGTTCATCACTTCCGAAGGTACATGCTGAACTTTCGAAGCAAAACTCAAAGGAACTTCCAAAGATAAGCCTCAGCTTCCGAAGACAAAGTCTTTACTCTTCCAAAGAGTTCAACACTTGGAAGAAATGAAGACTACTTACGAAGTATGAAGTTCAAAGGAAGCCTCGAAAGAAGTAACTACTTCCGAAGTATAAGTGGCTTCAGAAGAACAAGTTCTTCCAAAGCTAATTAACCTTCGGAAGTACCTACTATGAACCAGTGGACATAAGTATGGTGTCTCTGACACTCCACTACAAATCTCTTAGATACTGCATGGCACTTTCCCATGGCCATGTAGTTGACCTAACTTTATTCCAATGTTCATAGTTTATCAATTAGTATAGTTACTAACTTTAGTTGGTGACAAAAGGTAAGTCATGGCCATGTCATGACTACCGTATCTTGGATAATATTTTATCTAAGATACGTTAACTCTAGCTTTGTAGTATTAGCTTTAGATTAAGGTTTCCAGCTGGTATCAAAGTATATTCGACTGTAGGTAGTAGTATATATAGTTTCTCTTTGTAACTCTTCTTGTAAGCTTGTAATAGTCTTGAAGACTTTGAGTTGAGAAATAATATATACAAGTATCTTGAAATTATTCTCTTGTGCTTTTCTTGTGTTACTTAGTATTTTATAATCAACTCTTAGAAGAACTTTGCTTCTTGAGTGTTTGTTAGTGAGTTTGAGAGAAAATAATTATGTTGAGTATAAAAAGCAATCCTGCAATTGGTATTGGAACTTCTTAGGCTCTTGATTGTGTGATCTAACCATCCTAATCAGCCTCTTGTTTACTCACTTTTTTACTACACTCTAAACATGGCCTTGAACCATAAATCTGAATGTGAAATGGGGACGATGACTAAAGCACCCATCATCACCCCAGAGAACTTCAGACAATGGAGCAAACATTTAGAAGGGTTCATCAGATATCAAGATAGCCGCATGTGGAGATCCATTGCCCAAGGTCCCTACAAGCCAAAGGTGGCTTCACCTTCTAGTGGTGGTACCATGATAGAGAAGGCAGTGGCGGACTACAATGAAGAAGACCTCAAGCGGATAGACATTGATGAAAAGGCAATGACAGTCCTGATGACAACAATTCCCAACTCCGTTATGGTGGGGTTCGAAAATTGCACAACTGCTAAGGGAATGTTTGATGCCTTAACCGTGATGTACTCCAACTCCAATGATTCAAAGAAAAATTCCCTAAAGTAGAAGTTTGAGAATTTCACTCATATTGTTGGAGAGACCTTGCACCAGCAATACTTCAGGTACATGGATCTTATCTTTTCCCTTCAGTCTGTGGGAATAGCACCTAAATTGAGAGACCTCTCAAGGAAATTCATGAGTGCACTTTCCAACGAGTGGATGTTCTAGTGTGTATCCATCAAGAGGACAGAGAACCTGAACACACTCACAATCACTGAGCTATACGGTATTCTGATGGATACCGTGTAAATATGGAAAACAAGAGTGGTCGTCAAGGAAGCAGATCTTCAAGCCTTTCCTTAAGCAATGCTCTTATGGTTGCTAAAGGCTCAAGACCTCCTCATGCTCAGCAGTCAACTGAGCTTTATGGTCCAAGATGTCACCCCTGCACAGGCTCTCATGGTTGGAACAAACAACTCTAAGGTATCTGATCATCTCTGTACTCCAGCATGTATTGCCATGGTTAAAATGTACCACGACTATAACATGGAAATTAAATCTGATATTGAGTCCTTAAACATCTTAAAAGCTGATTTTAAAGGGTTGAATCTGACTATCAACATAAAATTGAGGAGTTAGAGAAAATAGTTTCCTCTTTAAAACATGAGCACACTAATTACAGGACTCAAATCAAGGATTTAGTATCCGAGTTAACTGAGGCTCAAGCCAAGCTAGTAATAGCTGAGGTAAAGCTAGGAAGCATGTTATTTCTGAGCAAAACTTTCAAGCCATTATTGCTAAAGAATTGATCTGCCCAAGATACATATTAAATTGATGTGGCTAATGTGATATGATCCAAGTCGGGTCATACCCAATAACAAGCTAGACAAGCACCTGCAATATTTGTTTATTGATTTGGTCAATTAAATAGATATCAACACTATATACATTTAGAAAATGGTTTTCTAAATGAAAGATGCATTTGAGAAATGAATAAATAACATGGGTTTATTTATTTTAAGAGAGCACTTTATATTGTTATTTAATAGGTTAAATAACATTATTTAGTCAATATAACATGTCTTGTTATTTGCCTAAAATACAAGTTTATTTAAAAGGGTTTTGATTAAACTTGTTAGAAATAAATTGTGTGTGAAAGAATTAAATGGGAAGCCCCTCATTGGACCCCATCATTTTCGGCCTAATGGCTGAAAAAACACACCACCAAATGTTGGTGGTTGCTTAATCAATACACAAGACCCACATGCAAAAGGGCTGCTTCTCTCTTCTCAAAAATTAAGACTTCCTCTCTCCCTTCTTTCTTCTTAGAATTTTCGGACCAAAGAAGGCAGAAAAGAAGAAAAAAAACTCAGCTGGAACAAGGTGTTCAAAGCTGTGAAAAAGTGTTGAGAATCCTAGCTTTCAAAGGTGCTTGTTGGTGGTTTGGGGTATAACTTGCTTGAGGTCTTCTTCCTTGAAGATTCAGCCACGTTTTCATCTTCTTTCACCTCAAGAAATTCGTTTTTGAGCTGCTACAAAGGTTGTATTTTCACCATCTTATGTTCATTTCTATGTATGCATTTTCGTATAAAGATCCATGGTTTGGAGTTTGCTTATTAAATGAGTTTAATATCCATCTTATTAACATGTTTTATTAACTTAAAATCCGCTGCGTTTTCATATAAACAAGGTTATATGAGCTTTGTTAAATATGTTAAAAACCCCACAATTGCATCATCCTCCCACTCTAAAAATTTTATCAAAACAAAGGAGGGTTGGGGACCAATGAAATTACTCAACCACACTCTTATGAGTCTATAAGACAACCAAGGTTGGGTCCCATCTGCTGACCCATCTTCACTTGAGTTGAAGAATGATGCAATAATGGAGACCACCATAGGGAAGGAACAGATAAATCAACCCATTTCCACTTGTGATGATCAACTCCTATCCACTAAAGCTAGAAGAAACTGGGCAAAGGTAGCCAGAAGAACTGCTAAGAAAGTAGTTGAATCTAAGCTGAAGATTGACATAAAGCAAAAGGGTGTTTTCATTTCAGCTGGATTCTAGGTGGTAGGCACTTCTAATTCAGGAAAGGAGCATGGTACTAGCACTTTTATCCTGCCAAAGGATCAGAATTCAAAGGGGAAGGTTGCAGAGGAAGATGAGAAGATGAAGAAACCTCAGCCATAAAAATCCCTAAAGATTAACATTACATGCATAATGTGTGGTCTGCAAAACCGCTAGGCTAAAGATTGTCATTACAATCGAGCAAGCACACATTATGAAAATAATGTTAAAAAGGGGGCAACCAAGGAAGGATTCACATTTAGACATCATCACATGGTTCAAGTGATGAGAAAAGGAAAGTTGGTTTCCAAAGCTAAGTTGCTTTCGGAAGAACCTTATTCTTCCGAAGGGAAAATGGCTTCGGAAGTCAAGCCAGGGAAGGCTCAAAAGAACAAAAGAGCTTCCTCAAAACCTTCTGAGAAGAAGGCTGCTTCGGAAGAGAAGATAGTGAACTCTTCTTTCGAAAACAAAGAAGCTTCGGAAGAAGGTCATGCTGCTCAAGCTTTAACAAGCTCATCCAAACTGACCAACCATGGGATGGAATGGAAGATCAGACAAGATGTTGCAGCCACATCTTCCTTTTCAAAGACATCAATTGAACCCTCTACCATTCATTTTGGTTCAATTATGTCATCATCAATGGAAAAACCCAAGACCAGCCAGGCTTGGGTTTCCAATCAAAACTAAATTTTCACCTTATGTGCAGGGACATTCACAAGACAAGAACAACAATGTTTGGATAGTGGACAGTGGATGCTCTAAGCACATGACCGGGAACAGATCTCTACATCAACAATTTCAACATTTTGATGGAGGTCCTGTTCAATTTGGAGATTAGACCGGAGGATACATTTCAGGCAGAGGAAGTGTATCCAATGGCTTGTTAAGAGTCGACAAAGTAAACTTTGTCAAGGAGCTTGAACACAATCTCCTAATTGTTTCTTAATTCTATGATCAAAAGCATCAAATGCTTTTCATAGAACACGAGTGCATCATCCTCAAACCTAGGATGACAATTCCTGTAAGGCCCCATTCCCAGGACACTCAGAATTGGTCAATCATCACACATAAAACATATATTTACATTAATCTTAAAAAACATTGCAGCGGAAACATTAAAACAAACATTTCATTTCATTATAATAATCGCTTTTGCAAAACAATACAACATTCAGTACAAAACATCGTTTGTTGGCATTACAATGCAAAAACGTTATACAAAAGAATGTCATCCAAAACGAGCCAAGTAGTCACCCCGTGCCATCCTCAGCAACAATTACCTACCAACTGGAAATACATATAAGTCAGTGTTGCTCAGTGAGTTCTAGTTTTAATATAAAATATAATTTACTTTCTTTCAAAACCTTTCTATACTTTCTTACATGATCACACATCGTACGTACAAATATCATTATTACCTTCCTTTACTGTTCATCACTTTCTTTCTTTACTCTTTCCGATCAGTGCCTTCAGCTATACCCCAAACATATGCACAAAGCGGGTACTGGGCCGAAGATCATAAATGACTTCCGTAATGCACATAGCCTGGTACCAGCACCGGGGCATGAGACAAAGATCCAACTGTATACTACACCCTAAACGTATGTACAAAGTGGGTACTGGGTCGAAGATCATAAATGATTTCCATAACGCATATTGTCTGGCACCAGCATCGGGGTGAGTGTCCACTATAATCCATGTACTATACAACTTGGTTAGTCACAAAGACTAGACCCCTTTGTGTATCCTTATGGGTTAGCTAAACCACACACAGTTAAGCTAACGACATTTTAAAGTCGTGCACCTCCGTATATTTTGCTTGAAAGCCTTTCTTTACTTTGACTTTCATTAATGCATGCATTCTATCATTATGTTCCTCTTTTCATTATCTTCCACTTTATGTTACATAATACTTTATCATTTCTTTCACAACTAACACGTAAAGCCATGGAAAATAAACATATATAACATGGAATATAAATATAATCATACAAAACATCACTATACAAGGCATCATCATACATAACATAACAATCATCATAAATTCCATAACATAGCCCACACATCATCAAAAGTCAACTTACTTCTCCCCCGGGAACATCCCAAGTCAAAGCCTTCATTTCACTTTTTCCCCAAAAAATCAGAAAAATAATCTAAGTCTTAGGCGCATGGGCACTATTCAGGCACATGGCACTATTTGGACGTATGGGCACTATTTGGAAGCATGGGGTCCTGGGCGTCTGGACACTTAGCTAAATTTAGCCTTTCCAGGTGCATGGCCACTATTTGGGCGCATGAACTTTGGGCGCATGGGAACACTTAGGCAGTTTCTGACCGTTGGGCCCGGGGCCATTTTCAGGCACATGGGCAACCAACCTATACTATTTCAGTCCCAATCATCCACTATCATGTTCTAAGCTACTTCATACATTCTAAGCCATAGAAACACATTCATAACGTCATCAAAATCATTAATACACCCAAAATCACACCCCACCCGTAAACGCATACATATTTACATACTGGTGAAAAACCCATTTTATAAAAAAACATTCACATATGTATTTCCAGCCCCAAATGATTTAAAACAAGTAAAAAGGGGAATCTAGAACTCACCTTAGCAGCTCTTGGTTATGACTTCTTCAAAACCCATTTGCAAATCAAGTTCTACCACCTAGAACCCACCAAACACACACAACCGAACACACAAACACACATAAGCATAAAACGAGGCTAAGGCCAGTTAAGAACATCTTAAAACCATTAATTCTTACCTTGAATTCAATCTCTTTTTCTTGTTCTTCCAACACCCGAGAGTTTCTGCTCTTTCTTCACTCTCTCTCTAAAAACCTGATGACAAAAGTTAAGTGTGGGACAAATCCATACCACCTTTATTCACCAACATTCAAAGTTTTTTTACTTTTGACACTTTTAGCCCTTCAACTTGGGTTTTATTTAATTTCCTTCTTTTCCTTCACTTTTATTCTTTCTTCTTGCCTTGTAAAATAACCGGGTGTTACAATTCCACCCCCTTATATAGGTTTCGTCCCCAAAACCTGTTATTCCTCAAACAAATATAGGTAATGCTGCCTCTACTCCTCTTCAGTCTCCCACATAGACTCAGATCCATTTTTGTGCTTCCACTGTACACGCACAAAGAGAACTACTTTATTCCTTAACCTCTTCTCCTTCCGATCAATGATCGCCACTGGTTGCTCCTCATAATTTAGTCGTTTGTCTACCATGATATCTTCCAGTGGTACAACCATATTCTCTTCTGCTAAACACTTTCTCAGATGAGATACATGGAATGTCGGTTGAATTCCACTTAACTCATCTGGTGGCTCCAATCTATAGGCCACCTCTCCTACTCGAGCAATGATTCGAAAAGGCCCTATGTACCTTGGGCTCAACTTGCCCCGCTTTTTGAACCGAATGATACCCTTCCAAGGTGAAACTTCTAACATAACTTTGTCACCCACTTGGAAATCAATCGGTCTATGTCATTTGTCGGCATATGACTTTTGCCTATCTTTGGCTGCCTTCATAAAGGATTTGATGTTTTCAAGCTTTTTAGTCGTAGCCTCAATCACCTCAATACTCCCCAACTCTTTTTGACCAATATCACCCTAACACATGGGCGTTCTACATCTCCTACCATATAGCATCTCATAAGGGGGCATACCAATGCTGGCATGATAACTATTGTTATATAAGAACTCAGCTAACGGTAAGTGGCCATCCTAAATTCCTCCAAAATCAATGATGCATGCCCAAAGCATATCTTCCAGCGTTTGAATCGTCGTCTCCGATTGACCATCCGTCTGAGGATGATAAGCCATGCTAATATGTAACCTCGTCCCCATCGCATCATAGAAATTCTTCCAAAATTTAGATGTAAACCGAGTGTCACGATCAGACACAATAGACACCGGCACACCTTGATGCGTTACAATCTCTTTAATGAACAGATTAGCCAATCTGTCAAATGAATATGTCTCGTGGATCAGTAGGAAGTGAGCACTCTTCGAAAAATGGTCAACTATCACCCATATAGCATCATATCCTCGCGCGGTACGCGGTAGCTTTGTAATAAAGTCCATGGTGATACGCTCCCACTTCCACTCTAGTATATCCAGAGGTTGGATCTTCCCATATGGCTTTTAGTGCTTGGCCTTCACTTGTAAACAAGTAAGGCACTTACTCACATACTCCGCTACATCGCGCTTCATACCCGGCAACCAATAATCTTTCTTCATGTCTTAGTACATCTTTGTAGCACTGGGATGAATAGATTATCGAGTTTTATGAGCTTCATCCATAATCTTTCCATGTAGATTCCCAAAATGAGAAATCCACATCCGTCCAAATCGGGTTCTAACACCGAGTGTGTTTTCACCCAACTACGCGACTAGACCTATCATTCTTTCAGAGATAAGATGATCTTCTTTCAATGCCTCATCTTGAAACTCTTTAACTTTCTTCATCACATCAGAGGTCAATACCAACTAATAAGCCTTTACCGGAATTGGTTCAGGCCTCTCCTTTCGGCTGAGGGCATCCGCCACCATGTTGACTTTGCCCGGATGGTAATGGATCTCAAAATAATAGTTCTTTATGAGCTCCAGCCATCTCCTCTTCCTCTTGTTCAAGTCCTTCTGCTCGAAGAAGTACTCCAAGCTCTTGTGGTCAGTGAATATGGTGCACTTCGTCCCGTATAGGTAGTGCCTGCAAATCTTTAACGCAAAGACCACAACTGCTAGCTCCAAGTGATGAGTAGGATAATTAACCTCATGAACTTTCAACTGTCAGGATGCATAGGCTATAAAATTTCCTCTCTGCATCAATACACATCCTAACCCCGAGTAGGAAGCATCTGAGTAAACCACCAAATCTTCGCTTCCTCGGGTAACGACAAGACTGGGGCTTGAGTCATCCTCTCCTTTAATTACTTGAACGCCTTCTCCTGATCTTGACCCCATACAAACTTCACATCTTTGCAGGTCAACTTGGTTAGTGGAGAAGCTATATTAGAGAACTCTTGGATGAACCTTCTGTAATAGCCCACAAATCAAGAAACTACGAATCTCGGATGGCGTCTTTGGTGATTTCCATTTCATCACCGCGTCCACCTTTGCGGGGTCCACCATAATCCCCTCAAGATTCACTACATGTCCCAAGAACTGAACTTCGTGCAACTAGAACCACACTTGGAGAACTTGGCATACAACTTCTCCCTTCTCAACATCTCCAACACCTCTCAATGTGATCGGCATGCTCCTCCTCACTCTTTGAATAAATCAAGATATCATCGATAAACACAATCACTGATTTATCCAACATCGGGCGACACACTCGATTCATCAATTCATAAAAGTAGTTGGCACGTTGGTCAAACCAAAAGACATAACGAAAAACTCGTAGTGTCCATATCACATGCGAAAAGCTATTTAGGAATATCCTGTCCCGTCACCTTCAACTGATGGTAACCAGATCAAAAATCTATCCTCGAGAACCAACTAGCACCTTGTAGCTGATCAAACAGATCATCAATTCTCGGTAAGGGGCACCGATTCTTCAATGTCAGCTTATTCAACTCACGATAGTCTATACACATCCTCATGCTACCGTCTTTATTCTTTACAAATAAGATCGGAGCACCCCAAGGAGAGATACTCGGTCTATTGAACCCCTTATCAAGCATCTCTTGCAATTGCTTCATCAACTCCTGCATCTCGGTCGGAGCCAACCGATACAGTGCTTTAGCAACAGGTTGGGCACCCGGTATCAGGTCAATCTAGAACTCGATCTCACGGTCAGGTGACACTCCTGGTAAGTCTTCGGTAAACACATCTGGAAAGTCACACACAACTGGCACATCGGACAGTTGTGGTGTTGGCGTATCCACATCTTTTACGTAGGCCAAGTAGGCACTACATCCACGCCTCATGCATTTTCCCGCCACCGCCATTGAAATAACTTTTGGGATAGTCGTGACTCGATCACCATAAACTGTCACCGAAATCCCGTCAGGCGCTGATAATCGTATCATCTTCTTGCAACACAAAATGTTCGCCTCATAGTCCGCCAACCAATCCATTCCTAGGACTACATCGAACCCGCCTAAGGTCATCATGAACGGTCTAATGGGAAACTTGTGACCTTCTAATTCTACGTCATAACCTTCTACTATCTCAGAGATCCTGGTAGACTTACCTATGGCAGTTTCTACATCAAAGGGCTTTTCTATACTCCTACTAATGACAGGCAATTTAGCACAGACAGCAGTAGACATAAAACTTTTAGTACCACCAAAATCTAATAACACAGAAGCTAAAGTTTGGTTTGCTAGAAACGTACCTGACACAACATTAGGGTCTGTCCTGGCCTCCTCCTGCGTCATCGTCAACGCTCTGCCGCTCGCTCTCTGCCCTTCAATCCTGGTCGTCTTCTTCCCTGCATAGAAACTTTCAGCCCTCAGCTTCTTGTAGTCCCAAATCATGTAGCCCTCCTCGCCACAAGTATAGCACCTCCTTACCCCATAGTTCCTCGCCACATGTCCGGTTATCCCAGATTGGAAACAAACATTAGATCCCACTCTACATTCCCTGGTGTGCTCTTATCCACACTTAACACACCTCCTCGACCCCGCACCGGATATGACCACACGTCGGTTATCCACCCGTGCATCTTTGTTTCTTGAAGGGGCCCCGCCACGTCCAACTGCTTCCCGTTCCAATTCCGGTCACCACCACCTTTCTTGATCACCTCAACCACCACCACCTTTCTTGCTCACCTCAGCCACCACCACCTCACGCTCGTCATACAACCTTCCCGCTAGATCAACTGCCGACCTAAACGTGCTTGACCAGGCAGCGATCATGTGCCTACGGATATCCGCGGCAAGCCCTGGATATACCTCTTAATCCAGCACCAGTCGTGCCATCTCATTAAACTTGGTGGTGTAATGCTGATGGGTCATTGTTCCCGCCTCCAACTACAGGAAATCCCTTTCAACTTTGTCTATCTCTCGATGAGGACAAAACTCCTCGATCACTAGCTTCTTCAACTCAGACCACCTCATTCTTCCAATAGCCCGACTACCCTTGGCTTGAACAATATTGTCCTACCAACACAGAGCTGAGTCCATAAACGAGTGGGCAGCAAACTTCACCTTCTGGTCCTTGCGAAACTCACTGATATCAAGTACAGCCTCCATCTCTCTCATCCATCGGTGTGCTGCAGCAATAGTTCCATTACCATCAAAGGTAAGGGCTTGCATCTTTGAAATGCCCCGTAGTTGCAGCCTCGTGCCGCCTCCTGCACAGGCTCTTCTTCCTCCTCCTCATCATCAGAGAGAACCATCTAAGTTTCTAGTTGCTCACGTCCTCCCGAGGACCTGTTCATCTCCCTTCTATCTCCTTACCTTACATCCTTTATCGCTTCTGTCACCACAGACGGTAAGATCGTCTGGATGACCTAATGGACTTCCTTAACAATAGCCTCCTACACTAAGGATCTTAAGTTAGCACTCTCATCCCCAGCCTCTGGACGAGGGGTCTTGGGTTCTTCATGAACCACCTATTTGGCTCTAGGTCTTCCTCTTGTGACCCGTGGTTCAGCACACGTCCACCATGACCTCCACCACGTGAACCTTTGACGATCTTCCATCGGCCATCCTCTAAACACACTATAAGATTCAAACACTAATACAGTCATTCAAGGGAATAGCTCAGTTCATGTCAAGTATAGTAAGTCCCTAATTATATTGGCCAGTTGTGATTAGCAACTTACTTTACTCTTCATACCCCAAGCATTTTCTATCTTGACTACATTAGTATCTAAATCTACTAAAGGCACATAAACAACATAACATGCGCATGTAATGCTGGTTAATATTAAGAAAATACCTGATGGCACGCAGCTACTCGGATTGGCATCCCTTCCCTTTCCGTCCTATTTTTAGTTTAAGTTGAGGTTTCTTTTGAAACTTTACCCGTCTCACTTAAACTTTGGCTCTGATACCAACTTGTAAGGCCTCGTTCCCGAGACGCTCACATCTGGTCGATCATCGCACATAAAACATATATTTACATTAATCTTAAAAAACATTGCAGCGGAAACATTAAAACAAACATTTCATTTCATTATAATAATTGCTTTTGCAAAATAATACAACATTCATTACAAAACATCATTTGTTCACATTACAATGAAAAAATGTTATACAAAAGAATGCCATCCATAATGAGCCAAGTAGTCACCCCGTCCCATCCTCAGCAACAATTACCTGCTAACTGGAAACACAAAAAAGTCAGCGTTGTTGAGTAAGTTCTAGTTTTAAAATAAAATATACTTTACTTTCTTTCAAAACCATTCTATACTTTTGTACATGATCACACATCATATGTACACATGGATAATATCATTATTATCTTCCTTTACTATTCATCACTTTCTTTCTTTACTCTTTCTGGATCAGTGCCTTCAGTTATACCCCAAACGTATGCTTAAAGCGGGTACTGGGCCGAAGATCATAAATGACTTCCATAACGCACATAGCCTGGCACCAACACCAGGGCAAGCGACAAAGATCCGAACTGTATACTACACCCTAAACGTATGCACAAAGTGGCTACTGGGCCGAAGATCATAAATGATTTCCATAACGCATATTGTCTGGCACCAGCATCGGGGTGAGTGTCCACTATAATCCATGTACTATACAACTTGGTCAGTCACAAAGACTAGACCCCTTTGTGTATCCTTATGAGTTAGTTAAACCACACATAGTAGAGCTTACGACATTTTTGAGTCATGCACCTCCATACATTTTGCTTGCAATCCTTTCTTTACTTTTACTTTCATTAATGCATGCATTCTATCATTATGTTCCTCTTTTCATTATCTCCCACTTTACGTTACATAACACTTTATCATTTCTTTCACAACTATAACACGTAAAGCCATGGAAAATAAACATACATAACATGGAACATAAACATAATCATACAAAACATCAATATACAAGGCATCATCATACATGCAATAACAATCATCATACATGCCATAACATAGCTCATACATCATCAAAAGTCAACTCACTTCTCCATGGGAACATCCCAAGTCAAAGCCTTCATTTCACTTTTTCCCCAAAAAATCAGAAAAATAATCTAAGCCTTAAGCGCATAGGCACTATTCAGGTGCATGGGCACTATTTGGATGCATGGGCACTATTTGGACACATGGGGTTCTGAGCGTTTGGACACTTAGCCAATTCAGCCTTTCCAGGCACATGGCTACTATTTGGGCGCATGAACTTTGGGCGCATGGGAACACTTAGGCAGTTTCTGACCGTTGGGCGCATAGGCAACCAGCTTATACTATAATCATACTATTTCAGTCCCAATCATCCACTATCATGTTCTAAGCTTAAGTCATACATTCGAAGCCATGGAAAAACATTCATAACATCATCAAAATCATAAATACACCCAAAATCACACCCCACCCGCAAACACATACACATTTACGTACGAGAGAAAAACCCATTTTATAAAAAAAAACATTCACACATGTATTTCCAACCCCAAATCAGTTAAAACAAGCAAAAAGGGAGTTCTGGAACTCACCTTAGCAGCTCTTGGTTATGACTTCTTCAAAACCCATTTGCAAATCGAGTTCTACCACCTAAAAATCCACCAAACACACACAACCGAACACACATACACACATAAGCATACAACCAAGGCTAAGGCCAGTTAAGAACATCTTAAAACCATGAATTCTTACCTTGAATTCGATCTATTCTTCGTGTTCTTCAAACACCCGAGAGTTTCTGCTCTTTCTTCACTCTCTCTCTAAAAACGCGATGACAAAAGTGAAGTGTGGGACAAATGGGCAGCCATACCACCTTTATTCACCAACATTAAATTTTTTTTTTCTTTTGCCACTTTTAGCCCTTCAACTTGGGTTTTATTGCATTTCCTTCTTTTCCTTCACTCTTATTCTTTCTTCTTGCACTGTAAAATAACCGGGTGTTACAATTCCTCAGGAATTGGTGCTTCTTAGATCTCCCAGGAAAGGGGATATGTACAAGCTGGATATGAACATTGCTTCCCCATTGGGTGAAGTATCATGCTTTCTTTCCAAAGCTGATGGTGATGAGTCTGCCTTATGGCATAAACGTATGTGTCATGTAAATTTTAAAACCATGAACAAATGGTTAAAAATAACCTGATACATGGCGTGCCCAAAAGGAATTTTTCTGTATAGATAACTGTGTGGCTTGCCTAAAAGGAAAGAAACATAGAGTCTCTCACAAATCCAAAGAGGTTAACTCTATCACCACCCCATTACACTTATTGCACATGGATTTTTTTGGTCCAACAAGTATAATGAGCATTAAAAGGAAATCATATTGCCTTGTGATAGTTGATGAGTTTACAAGATTTACATGGGTATTCTTTTTAAGAACTAAAGATGAAACTGCTGAAACTCTAAAGTCTTTTATTCTTAAAATTGAAAATCAAAATGATCACAAGGTAAAGATAATTAGGAGTGATCAAGGGATTGAGTTTATGAATCAGGTTCTTGACTCATTCTGTACTCATAAGGGATTACCAGACAATACAATGCTCCTAAAACTCCTCAACAAAATGGTGTTGTTAAGAGGAGGAACAAGACACTGATAGAGGTTGCTAGGACCATGTTAGCTGATTCAAAGTTGCCTCCAACATTCTTGGCAGAGGCAGTCAGTGTTGGACCAAAAGAACCAATGAGCCTGATCAGAAAAACCTCCAAGTCCCACAGACATTACAACTGCCGAAGAAGATCACAACAGCTGAAGACATCAGCTGATTACAAGGTCTGAAGACAAAGTCTGAAGACAAGATCTGAAGATTTCTACTGAAGACAAAGTCTGAAAGTAAAGTACTGAAGATGAAGTCTGAAAGTGAGGTATTGAAGACAAAGTCTGAAGCTATCAGCTGAAGACAACGTCTGAAATAGAAGTCTGAAGAACAAAGACTGAAGACAAAGACTGAAGACCAGAGTGATCAGTAGTTGTCACAACAGCTGAAGTTATTAACTTCAGTAGTTGTGATGGTTTCCTTTTCAGTACTTGTAATTTACCTTTCAGTAGTTTATAGTTTCAGTAGTTTTAGTTCAGTTTTTTTATGTTCTTGTACTTAGCATTCTTGAGATGTGATCAGTTGTTGAGAGCATTCTTAGCAGTTTTCATAGTTTCAGTTGTTTTATAATTCTGCTAGATGTCACTATCAAGTGACATCAGCAGACGTCACATTCCTTATATAAGGAATGTTGACCTAATTGTAACATGTGACTTTCAGCCACCGCGAAAGCATTTGAATGAAATATTCCTTTTGCAGAATTCTCTCTCTCTCTCTCTATAACCGTGTACTATTCCATTGAATATCAATTGAGTTCTTGCTAAATAGTCTAATTCATTATTCGAATTCCGCTGCGATATACTCTATTAATTCAAACTTAAATCACTGATCCTAACAAATGGCATCAAAGCAGGTTAATCATTGATCGATCTAACAATTGATCATTGAAACTGCTATTTTGATATCTAAGTTTGATCGGATTAGCATATTTGCAAGAATTGGTTATAGAGATTGAATCTCTGCTGCTTTCAGTTATTTGCTTTGAGATTCCTCTTGGTTTGTATTGAGTTTGTTGTGTTTTGCGCTAAATCGGTTAAAACTTAATTGAATTTGATTGAATCTAAGAATGACTACTCCTTCTAATGACCCTCACAATACTGGCTCCTCAACCAAGCCTCCGATGCTAGTTAGGACTGAGTATAACATATGGCAACGAAGAATGCTCCATCACCTGTCTGTTAACAGTTCAGGTTGTTGGACATCTGTGGTACATGGTCAACACAATCCTATGGTGAACAATCCGGAAACCAACCAAATGGTTCTGAAGAAGAAGGAACAATACTCAGATGAGGATCGAAAATTGTTTGAGATTGATGCTAAAGCCCATGGAATTCTGGCCATGGCACTGCCGAATGAAATCTATTCTAGGCTTATGCATCATGAAACTGCTCATGACCTCTGGAATGCATTGAAAGAACAATTTGGTGGAACAGATGAGGTCTTAGCAAACAACAGAGAAATCCTTGCCCAACAATATGAGACATTCTCTCATAGGAAGGGTGAGACACTGACTTAACAGTTTGAGCGTTTTTCCTGTTTGATCTCTGAGCTGAAAATGGTCAAACATGAATACACTAATAGCCAGCTGAACAACAGATTCCTCAGATCACTGCCTGAGAGATGGGACACATATACCATTGTCCTACGCTCCAATGCAAATCTGGATAGTCTATCTCTCACCCAACTCCATGGGAAACTGCATACATTTGAAAGAGAGGTAGAGAGCAGAAAAGGAAACTGGCATCATCAGGAAAGCTCACTGATGACTTTGTACCAGGGAACACTGCCTTGGTTGGTCATCAGTCAGAATATGCTGCATTAGAAAGCCATTATGATGAGCATATAGATTTCTCTTCAAACAGTTCTGATCATGCATTTGTTAGTGTTGATAGTCAGTCAGGCTGTAATAGTGACAATTTGTGCTTCATTATGGATGATTTGAAAGGTATTGCTGATGATGACTTGGAAAAGATGGATATTCTGAGCCAAATGGCCTTGATAATATCAGATCTCAAAAGTTCTACAAGAGAACTGGTAGGAAATTTCCAGGACTCTCTAGCAAAACCAAAGTTGGTTTTGACAAGAGTAAGTTGAGGTGTCACAAATGCCACAGGCTTGGGCACTTTGCAAGAGAGTGTAGATCAACTGGATCTAACTCCTTGCACCCTTTATGACTTTTCCAAGCAATAGTTCACAAAACAGAGGGCAACATCCTGCTAGTTCTGGTCATCACTCACAACCTCTATCTCCTGCATATTTTGTCCCTCAGGGTCCAATGCCATATACATATCCCTGCTATTACATGCCACAGCCAAATCAAGTTCAAGTTCCTATTGCATAACAACCTCAAGCCTTACCTGAGCCTCAACCATCTCAACCATCTCAATCACAAACTCATCACAGCTTCTTCACCCCTGGTGCTGTTGACTGGAGCAGTTACCAGATGATCTTTCTGGTAATGAGCAATTATTTGCTAGTGATGGTCAACATGGTGGTGAACATCCTTTTGGAATCTTGCTCTCATGGCCCTAGAGTCTACTGAGGGTTCATGCTCCAATGCATCTTCATCACAGGTAACCCAGGTATCCTTTGAGGCTAAGGCCAAGCTATGTTCTGAATCTTGCATAGCTGCATTATCTCTATTAGAGAGGCAAATGTAGCTTTAATAAATTAAAATCTTGAGCTTGAGCAAACCCTTTCCAAAAGAAAAGCTGAGTATGAGTATGTCCTTAAAGATAAAGATGATGAGATTTATAGGCTTAAATGCCAATTAAATGATGAAAAGGCTAAGGTTGAGGTCATTCTTGAGAACCACAGAGATCTCAAAGAAACACTTGCAGCTACCCAAGTTGAGTGTGACCGCTGGGTATCATCCTGCAAGGGATTTGAAATGCTTCTCAGCAAGCAAACAGCTTCGAATGTGAAGTTTGGAATAGGTTACAATCACATTGCACCACCTACAGATTTTACTCCAAAATCAATAGTAAAACCTAAAGGTGAAAGTAATTTCCAAACAACATCATCATGTGTATCATCCTCAAGAGATCACCAAAATCAGATGATGATATCAGTGTTGATACCTCAGCAAATCAAATGCCTGATGGGTTAACTACTGATAAGCACATGAAGCTGAGTACTTCAGCTGTTGTCCCTCAAAGTAACTCAAGTACTGAAGGGCAAGTCACAACATCTGAAAAGCATTTCAAATCAACTGAAATAAAAGGATTAACAACTGCTGAGGAATCTATCATATGGTCTTCAGGACGGATAGAGAACAGCTGAAGAACAAGTCTTCAGTTGTTACAGATCCTCTGTACTTAACACAAGTACTGAAAGGAGGAAAGTACTGAAGATCACACCTTCAGTAGTTTCCACTCAGCAGTTGATCAATCCAAGATGAAGAATAAGCCATGTGACATATGTGGTAAGTTCAATCATCTTTCTGATGAATGTTGGTACAAAAAGTGTTCCAAACTCAACAGAGATAAGCTCAATAAAATGCAGATGGATCAAATGAAAAATGAGTTTGAGATCAAGTTTGTACCACAGTCATCCCAAATTGATAAACCCAAGGCTTCACCCAAATCCAAAAAGAAGGATAGGGTTTATCATAAAACAGCTGATAGTGTTCCTCATGATAAAAATCAGACTAAGTCTGTGAATTTCAAGGAGGAAATGGTGGGCCACAAGAACTCATCAAAAAACAAGTACTGATGTGTCACAAGAGCTGAAAGCTTTAGCTACAAATCAGACACAACTTGTTATGATGGTTCAGCATTTGTTGGGGAGAGTTAACCAACTAGATGCACCTGTGATCAAACCACTGAAAAGGTTTCCAAGCCCAAATCCAAGGAATCCATTTCAGCACCATCTCCACCTTCATCAGCTGTTAATCATGAGAAACAAGTTATGGTTAAACTGTTGATGAAAACAGACCCAAAACCAAAAAGGTTTGGGTCTCAAAACCTAACTAGTTCCTTGAGATGAATGCAGGGTTCTTCAGCATGCCAAAGAAGCATCTGGTATGTAGACAGTGGAGGATCTATGCATATGACAGGAGCAGTTCTCTTCTTAAGGACTACACTCAAGGAAAGAAGGGATTTGTTTCATTTAGAAATGATGCTAAGGGTTACATCATCGGTAAAGGATATGTGTCTAATGGAGAAATCAGATTTGATGATGTTAACCATGTGGAGAATCTAATATAATCTACTGAGTGTCAGTAGATGTGTGATAAAGGGCATGTTGCCCTTTTCACAAGCCAGAACTGCAAGATTCTGTCTTCCACAGTTCTGAGGCTGATTGACAAGGTATTGGATGAACATACTCTCCTGAAGGCCAACAGGATTGGAAGAGTATATGCCTGGATTTGTCAAAGAAGATTGATTTGAAGGGTCATCCTTGCCTGTTCTCCAAAGCCTCTCCTTAGGAATCTAAACTGTGGCACAAAAGGCTGGGTCATGTAAATCTCAAAAACATGAATCAACTGATCCACAATAGTTTAGTGAGAGGTCTACAATAAAGGAGTTCCACTGTGATGAAACCTGCACTGGTTTGAAAGGAAAACAGCACAAAGTCTCATTCCCTCCTATTGAAGAACCTAAGTCCACTGCCTGCTTGTAGTTACTGCACATGGATCTATTTGGTCCTGTGAGAGTGATGAGCATGGAAAAGAAGAAATACTGTCTGGTAATTGTGGATGATTACTCCAGATTTGTATGGACTTTCTTCTTGCATTCAAAGGATGAGGTTGCTCAGACGATTATAAATTGTGTTGTATGTTGAGAAGCAGTATTCCCTATCAGTCAAGTGTATAAGGAGTGATAATAGAACAGAATTCAGAAAACCATACACTTGATGATTTTTATCTCTCAAAGGGAATCAAGAGGCAGTTTAGCATCCCGAGGACTCCGGAACAAAATGGAGTAGTGGAGAGAAAGAACAGGACCCTAATTGAAGCTGCAAGGTCCATGTTGGCTGACTCTGGTTTGCCATTGACCTTTTGGGCTGAAGCTGTCAACACGGCTTGCTATGTGAAGAATAGAGTTTTAGTAAATCAGAGGTTGATGAAGACTCCATATGAAGTTCTACATCATTTGGCTCCTCTAATTTCATTCTTCAAATCCTTTGGGTGTCCTTGTTTCATTCTCAACACAAAGGATCAACTCCACAAATTTGATCCTAAGGTGGATGCAGGGTATTTTGTAGGATATTCATCCACATGCAAGGCTTACAGAGTCTTCAACTGCAGAACAAAGATAGTTAAAGAAACCTTGCATGTGAAGTTCAATGAATCTCCTAAGGATAAAATTCCACAAAACCCTGTGGAGTTGTTTGATCTGGATATACTGTAATATGTTCCTTATCAACCTCCAGCTGTTGCAGATCATGTGGATAAATCATCTTCTACAGCAAGTCTTCCACCTGGTGGTACTGAAGATGATGATGATATCAGTACTCACCTTTTCAAGTTTAGTGATAAACTGCCTGAGTCTACTAAACTTGATGTTCTGTAGCTTCAGCAGCTCCATCCACAACAAATGCTGATGAGATTTCTGACTCCTCTACATCATTTGAATTGCCATCTCATACTTGGTTTCAAGAGTCTGGATCAACATCTGTTGCTGCTAAACCAGCTACAAAAACTTGCACTGATCTTATAGTGTACCAAGAGCTGTAGAATCACCCCATGTCTCAAATCATTGGTGATATCAATGCTGGTGTCTTAACCAGAAGTCAATTGTCCAACTTCTGCTCCTATGCTCTCTTCATCAGTCAGCTAGAGCCAAAGAACTATCATGTTGCTTTAAGAGACAATAGATGGGTTGAAGCCATGCAGCTTGAGCTACTTCAGTTCAAAAAGTAGCAAGTGTGGGAACTGGTTCCTCTACCCCCAGGTAAGTGTGCAATAGGCACTAAGTGGGTGTTTAGGAATAAAACTTATGTAAATGGGCTTATTGTCAAGAACAAGGCTAGAGTGGTTGTACAGGGGTTTTCACAAGAAGAAGGTATTGATTATGATGAAACCTTTCCCCTGTAGCCAGACTGGAGGCAATTAGATTGTTCTTAGCCTATGCTGCATTCCACAATCTTAAAGTTTTTCAAATGGATGTCAAAAGTGCTTTTTTATATGGAAAAATAAAAGAAGAGGTTTATGTGTGTCAACACCAGGTTTTGAGGACAATAAACATCCTGATTGGGTGTATAAACTTGATAAGGCTCTTTATGGGTTGAAGCAAGCTCCTAGAGCCTGGTATGAAACACTTTCAAATTTTCTTCTTCAAAATAATTTCACTAGAGGCTCCATAGATAAAACTTTGTTTATTAAGAAAGTGGATCAGCATAAGCTACTTGTTCAAATTTATGTTGATGATATAATTTTTGCATCCTCTGATCCCCAGTTGTGTGATGATTTTACAAGTTTAATGAAACAAAAGTTTGAAATGAGTGCAATGGGAGAATTACAGTTCTTTCTAGGCTTGCAAATCAAACAAAAGGCTGATGGAACCTTCATTCATCAGTCAAAATATACAAAAAAATCTTTTGAATAAGTTTGATTTACAAAACTGTAAGCCCTGTTCTACTCCCATGTGCAACACCACACAATTGGATGTAGATAGAAAGGTAAAGCTGTTGATGAAACACTTTACAGATGTATGATTGGGTCCTTGATGTACTTAACAACTTCTAGACCAGATATTATGTTTGCAACTTGTGTTTGTGCTAGATTTCAGGCTGCTCCTAACGAGTCTCATTTGATTGCAGTCAAGAGGATCTTTAGATATCTGTAAGGTACACAATCTCTAGGTCTTTGGTATTCCACTGGACACTTTTGCAAATTAGTTGCTTTTTCTGATAGTCACTATGCAGGGTGTAAGTTAACCAGAAAGTCAACTTCTGGTGGATGTCAATTCCTAGGCAACTGTTTGATTTCGTGGCAGAGTAAGAAACAAACATCTGTTGCTACATCCACTGCTGAAGCAGAGTACATTGCTGCTGCAAGTTGTACATCTCAGGTACTCTGGCTTCAGAACCAATTATTGGATTATGGCATTACAGAGACTAAGACTCCATTATTAATGGATAGTGCTTCAGCTCTGTGTATTGTCAAGAATCCAGTCCAGCATTCTAGGACCAAACATATAGAGATCAGACACCATTTTATTAGGGATTGTTTTGAAAAAGGTTGATTGATCCAAAGTTTGTGCCAAGTGCTGATGAGCTTGCAGATATATTTACTAAGCCTTTGGATAGTTCAACTTTCCAAAACCTTGTGTTAAGGCTTGGTATGCTGCAGCTAGAATAAGTGACAACTACTGATGATCTCAGTAAACAAGTACTGATGACCATTAGTAAACATGTCACAAATAAGTACTGATACGTTTTAATCTCAGTTGGTTTCATAACTACTGAAGACTAAATTACTTAAAAGGTACTGTACTTTCTGTTAAAAGAAACTGATGCAGTTACAACTACTGATGTAGTTATAACTACGATGTCAGTAAAAACAGATAAGTACTGATGTCCTATGAAACAACTGAAAACAACTAAAAAGTCTGATGAGTAAGTATTGAGGACAGTATGAAACAGCTGAAAAGCTAAGAATTGACAAAAACTACTGATGAGAATTTTCTCTTCAATCGTTTCCACAAACTGTTGTTTCACCTTAAACAACTGATGACAAAACCATGTCTTCAGTAGTTTCACAACTACTGATGACTAACACCAAGTCCTTAGTTGTTTCCTACAACTGAAGCCAAAACCAAGGTTTTCAGTAGTTTCATAACTACTGATGACCAAAACCAAGTCTTCAGTTGTTTCAAATGATTGATAGTTAAAACCAAGTCTTCAGTTGTTTTCATACAACTGATGACAACACAAACACTTTCAGTCGTTTTCTTTTCAGCCTTTTCTTAACCTATAAATACCTGCACTTATAGCCGAACGTTTCATTAGCCGTTTTCTATCCTTTTCTCTCTCAACAATGGTGACCATGAAACTCAAACCCAGACAAACTGTGTTGCCTACCTCTCGAAATCGGCCTTTTGGAACAAATTTGATAATGCCCTCGATCTTATGGTGGATTCCCAATACAGAACCGCTTTTCTTTTGAATCCTACCATATACCCCGATTCCTTAAACCAATTCTGGACCAACGTCTCTGTAACAACTGGTGAAAATGATAGCCAAATCACTCTCCAGTCGTTGGTCAACTAGAAACAGGTTCCCCTGACATCATTCACAAAAACACTAAATTTGCATGATGCCACCTATATTATAGAATACCCGAAAGGCACCATTGATATGTCTTTCATCAACAACGGGTATGAAGGAGACTTAAGTGCTACAACCATTCTCAACAGCACTTCCATGATGTTGAACGACTTATCTCCACATGGTGAATGTCTGCCTTGCTTCAAAGACATCTTCATGGGATCAGATGTCCTCATGATGGCAATAGGTATGTACTCTATCTTTGAACGACAAACTCTAATTTTTCTGAGATAGTGTTTCTTGAAATTAAGGATCTGGCTCAGAAACCTGTGACAAACAGATGGCTACTATATCCCAGGTTTCTGATGGCCATAATTTTAAATCAATTAAAATCTGAAGGCCTTGTTGGTCTTGGAGTCCCTGCTCCAGCTGTCTTAGCTGAGGTATACTCCAGCCATAACTCTGACCCTACTCTCAAAGGGGCTGCCGGCTGCTCAAACCCAATCAGAGGGAACCCACAGCCCCCACCTCCAGATCCAAAGTCCCCACCAAACCCAAACCCCAAAAGCCCAAAAAGGCTACTCAGGAAGATGAGTCCCCTGAGGATGCCCCTGTACACCAATACAAGAAACACTACTGGTTCTAACCCCTCAGTCGTGTCACAGACTCAACCAGTTGAAACCGCACAGGTATCCTCTCCACAGGATCCTATTGCAACCAAATTTGGGGATACCACATTACTGGAACCTATCTCAGTTGAGAAGGTTACCATTGAAGAGCATCTCTCACCCCGGGTGCAATCTGCTTCTGACCAATCTCCAAATGCAACCGCCCCTCAAAGCCCAACCCTTATAGTTGCTAAAGTGCTGAGTCAGTTGCATTCCTCACCCCCTCCCCAGAAACCAATTAACACTGGGAATACCTCAACAATTGAGGGGGAGGACCAAAATGCTGCTGATAACCCACAGCACAGGGGTTATAATGTTCAATCTCCAAGTGTAGAAGAGGAGGTTAGAACATCTGGTCAGGCTGCCACTTCTACTGATTCAGCAAATGAACAGGATAAACTTGGTAACATATATAAGACCTCACCAGAGGCAACTGCCAATGCAGGACAAAGTCCATAGGCAGGAAGTCCCCAGAACCAAGAACAAGGGGCACATGCATATACTGATCTACACTCAGGCATGTACATCCTGATTTAATTAGGAGGTCAGATGATTCAGCAAAGACTGATGATGACTTGGGCTTTTTCTTTGATGTCTTAGCCCATAACACAATCCTAGAGACTGAGGTGAGCAGACTCAAAGAACTGCTAGCCAAACTATCTCAGGATAATAGTCCATCTGTCCCAATAAACCCACAGATGGCACCTTCATTTGAAGGTTCACCAAACACACAGCCTATACACTTAACTAAGCCACCAGCCACTGTTTTTGGCACCACCTCTCGGGGACAGAACCCCTCTGAGCAGATGGTTGCAATCTTTCAAAGATCCTTACCTCTCATCACTCCCATCATCACTGAGATAGTAATAAAGCCATTGATGAGAGGATCTCCTCAAATCTCCAAACACTCGTTGATGATGTTGTTCACAAGTCACTTTCTGCCTTTCAAGCCCCTGCTCCCAATGCACCCAAAAAGGGGGAGACTACTAAGTCTAAGGCAGTGAAAGAAAGGAAAAGGAAGAGAGTAGAAGATGAGAAAGAACCAGAAAAAGAAAAGGAGTTAGAGAAAGAACAAGAACTGATCTCAGAGAAACAGCTGAATGCAAGAGCTGAGCACAGACAAAGAGCAGAAAGATCAGCTGATCACTTACAAAAGGAAGAGAAGTGCTGAGTCAAAGTCTGATGGAGAAAAGTCCTTAGAAGATCTAGTCAAAGAAGCTGATGAAGCTCACAGCAGATCTATGGACAAAATAATAGATAAGCTCTTCAGACAGGGTCATGACACAGCCACCTTAGATGTTGAGATCAGAAGGCTAGAGATAAATGAAATTCAAGCAAGATGGGCTAGTTATAGTGTGATGGATAGGGAAAGGTTGGAGATTATGATCAGGTTTATTGCCAAATATCTAGGATGATCATTGATAGAGATGAAGTCTTGGTCCAGAGACAGTATCTTGGAAATAACCAAGAAAGTCTGTTCTGCTGGAAGCTACAACAAAGGGTTGATCATCGAAGCACTGGATGAAGCAGGTGTTGGGAAGAGAACTGAGATGGCAAAGCTCTCAAAAGCCAAACTCACCACTAAATTGCTAGATCAGCCTTCTCATACTCCCACTCAAAAACAACCCTCAAAGCAATCATCTCTAAAATCTGCCAATTCTATCCCTAAACCAAAACCACCCACAACTCAACCCACAAAACCAATTCCATTACCCCAAAAACCATCTCAAACCACACCAGTGATACACCCAGAAGGAGGAGAAGGGTGTTGAGGGTAGAAGAAGAAGAAGAAAGGATGAGAATGAAGACAGTCTGCCAATCTCTGTTGTTCTCAAACTTAAAACACCTGAGCCCAAAAGTCAACAGATGATCACACCTGACTTGCAAATGCAAATGGTGAAAGTGAAGATTGAAGAAGTAGAACAGCAGAAGCAGCATGATGAGCAATTTCTCAAAATGGTTGACAAGGACTTCCCTCAGTCCTCATCCATTCAAGCAATGAAGAAACAAGCTCTGAAGCTGTACACTCTTAGGCATACATTCCAACATCAAAGAGAAAGAATGAGAATTTGGCCAGACCCCAGGGTAAGTTCCAGAATACACAAGAAGAACATACCAAGTAGATATCATGGCCAAGTGAAAAAGACTTTGAATGCTGCAATTATGTTGGCTATGGTAGTCTCACCCTGGGAAATTATAGAAGAATTCAAGAGAGCACACAACTCAAAGACAACCCCTCAATCTCTACTTGAGAACAAAATGATCAAGAAGGGGCTGTTATGCAAGAGACTTGAAGATATTCAAAAGAGTGAACTCCAGTTGTTGCTAGAAGGCTCTCATCCAGATGAATTCGCATACAGAGAGATCACAACTGTTGAGTTGAAAATGGGATGATAGTAAGGTATCTGTCTGAATATTATGGCCCTAAGTTCTTCTTTGAGGGAGAAGCAGAAGAACTCACAAGGAGGAACAAGTTGTTCTCCTTGAGGCCTATGCAAGAGAGTCTTACAGACTCATCAATGGGAATCAGGTTTCATGGTTGGGAGAAGACTCTGTGTCCATTTTCCCCAAGACAGAGTTCCCTTCCACACTTAGCTAATCAAAAGATCAGAAACCTTTTCCAGGCCTATGCTTACATGATTACCTCTGAAGCTGATCAAGAGGGTGTTTCTGCCAAAGAATAAGTGGGATCATCAATAAACTTAGAGGTTTTGGCTGCATTGGTTCAGGGGAGTTTGTTGGACCAAAAGAACTAATGAGCCTGATCAAAAAAACCTCCAAGTCCCACAGACATTACAACTGCTGAAGAAGATCACAACAGCTGAAGACATCAGCTGATTACAAGGTCTGAAGACAAAGTCTGAAGACAAGATCTAAATATTTCTACTAAAGACAAAGTCTGAAAGTAAAGTACTGAAGATGAAGTCTGAAAGTGAGGTACTGAAGACAAAGTCTAAAGCTATCAGCTGAAGACAACGTCTGAAATAGAAGTTTGAAGAACAAAGACTAAAGACAAAGACTAAAGACCAAAGTGATCAGTAGTTGTCACAACAGCTGAAGTTATTAACTTCAGTAGTTATGATGGTTTTCATTTTTAGTACTTGTAATTTACCTTTTAGTAGTTTATAGTTTCAGTAGTTATAGTTCAGTAGTTTTATGTTCTTGTACTTAGCATTCTCTGAGATGTGATCAGTTGTTGAGAACATTCTCAGCAGTTTGCATAGTTTCAGTTGTTTGTATAATTCTATTAGATGTCACTATCAAGTGACATCAGCAGACGTCACATTCCTTATATAAGGAATGTTGACCTAATTGTAACGTGTGACTTTCAGCCACCACGAAAGCATTTGAATGAAATATTCCTTTTGCAGAATTCAATCTCTCTCTATAACCGTGTACTATTCCATTTGAATATCAATTGAGTTCTTGCTAAATAGTCTAATTCATTGTTCGAATTCCGCTGCGATATACTCTAATTAATCAAACTTAATCACTGATCCTAACAGTCATGTTGGACCAAAAGAACCAATGAGCCTGATCAGAGAAACCTCTAAGTCCCACAGGACATCACAACAGCTGAAGAAGACCTGATCAGCTGTTCTACAAAGTCTGAAGAATACAAATGCTGAAGTACTTCTGAAGTACTGAAGACAAAGACTGAGACAACAGCTGAAGATCTAAAGTCTGAAGACTTCAACAAGTACATAAGACAAAGACTGAAGATCAACAGCTGAAAGACAAAGTCTGATGTTCAAGTACTGAAGACATCAGCTGATGTTAACAGCTGATGACAACAACTGAAGAGGGCTTCTTCAGTTGTTGTGATGATTTTCTTCTCAGTAGTTTTCTTTTCCTTTCAGTAGATTGTTTACTTTTCTTTTCAGTACTTGTAAACAACTGAAGAGGTTGTTCTTCAGTTGTTGTAGTATCAGTAGTTTTATGTTTTTCAGTCGTTGTAAATAAGATGTTTAACACTTAGGAACATTTGTAAGAAGATGTCAGTTGTTGACATCTTCAGTAGTTGTTAAACATCAGTAGTTATAAAACGGTTACATGTCACTTTCAAGTGACATCAGCCTACGTCACTCTTTCCTTTATAAGGAAGGATGACTCACCTGTAATCGTGCCTTTGAGGCCGACAATCTTAATGCAATATTCCTTTTGTCGGATATTTCTCTCTCTATAACAAAATCTTTTATCGTTTTATATCGAATGTTCTTGCTTGAATTTGTCTAATTCTGAGCTATTCCGCTGCTATATCTGTTCAATCGATTAAACCAAGAGGCTGAGATCCTAACAAATGGTATCAGAGCAGGTTAATCATTGATCAATCTAACAATTGATCATTGAAACTGTTCAATCGCTCTAAGTTTATCGAATTAGCAAATTCGCAAGGATCTGTTATAGAGATTGAGAGTGTATCGCTTCTGGCCGTTTTATTTGAGGTTCTGTGTGGTTTTGAGCTAAATTAATTTGATTTTACTTGAATCTATCTGATTTTCCACAATGACTACTTCTTCGAATGATCCTTTCAATACTGGATCCTCTACCAAGCCTCCGATTTTGGTGAGGAGTGAGTATAACATTTGGCAGAGAAGATTGCTCCATCACCTGTCTGTCAATAGCTCAGGTTGTTGGACATCTGTGGTACATGGACCACATAAGCCAATGGTGAATGATCCGGAAACAAACCAGTTGGTTCCAAAGAAGAAGGAGCAATACTCCGATGAGGACAAGAAGTTGTTTGAAATCGATGCAAAAGCCCATGGAATTTTGGCTATGGCTATTCCTAATGAGATTTACTCTGGGCTTCTGCATTGTGAGTCTGCTCATGACCTCTGGAATGCTATCAAAGAACAATTTGGTGGTACTGATGAGGTTTTAGCAAACAACAGGGAAATCCTCGCCCAACAATATGAGACTTTCTCTCATAGAAAGGTGAGACTCTGACTCAACAATTTGAGCGGTTTTCATGTTTAATCTCTGAATTGAAAATGGTTAAACATGAATATACCAGGAGTCAGATGAACCATAGATTCCTAAGATCACTGCCTGAGAGATGGAACACATATACCATTGTTCTACGCTCAAATGCTGATGTTGATCGCCTATCTCTCACCCAACTTCATGGGAAACTGCTTACATTTGAGAGAGAGATAGAGCAGAAAAGGAAATTGGTTTCATCTGGCAAGTTTACTGAGGATTTTGTCCAAGGGAACACTGCCCTGATTGGACATCAAGAGTCAGAATATGCGTCATCTGAAAGCCAGTATGATGAGCATATTGATTTCTCTACAAACACTTCTGAGCCTGCCTTTGTGAGTGTTGATAGTCATTCTGTTGGTAGTAATAGTGACAATCTATGTTTCATCATGGATGATCTCAAGGGGATTGCTGATGATGACTTAGAAGAGATGGATATTTTGAGCCAAATGGCCTTGATAAATATCAGATCTCAGAAGTTCTACAAAAGAACTGGAAGGAAATTCCCAGGACTCTCTGGCAAAACCAAAGTTGGTTTTGACAAGAGTAAGTTGAAGTGCCATAAATGCCACAGGCTTGGACACTTTGCAAGAGAATGTAGATCATCTGGATCTAACTCTCCTGCACCTTTTGTGACTTTCCCTGGCAATAGTCAACAAAACAGAGGGCAACAACCTGTCAATTCTGGTTATCATCATCAACCACAATCTCCTGCATATTTTGTTCCACAGGGGCCAATTCCATATCCATACCCCTGCTATTACTTGCCACAACCAGGCCAGGTTCAAGCACCCACTGCTCAGCAACCACATGCACTCCCTGAGCCTCAACCATCCCAATCTCATCAACCTAATCAACCTCAACAACAAAGCTTCTTCACACCAGGAGTTGTTGACTGGAGCAGTTTACCAGATGATGTGTCTGGTAATGAACAACTGTTCTCAGGTGCTGGTCAACATGGTGGTGAGCATCCTTTTGGAAATCTAGCTCTCATGGCTTTGGAATCCTCTGATGGATCATCTTCAAGTACCTCTTCAACAAAGGTATCACAGGTATCCTCTGAGGCTAAGGCTAAATTATGTTCTGAAACTTGCATAGCAGCATTTGCCTCTATTAGAGAAGCAAATGTGGCTTTAATCAATAAAAATGTTGAGCTAGAACAAATAATTTCCAAAAATAAAGCTGAGTTTGAGTCTGTGCTGAAAGAGAAAACTGATGAGATTTATAAATTAAAATGCCAAATATCTGATGATAAGGCTAGGGAGGATGTACTCTTAGAGAAGTACAAAGACCTCAAAGATACTCTTGCTGTCACCCAGGTAGAGTGTGATCGATGGGTACAATCTTGCAAGGGCTATGAAATGCTTCTTAGTAAGCAAACTGCTTCCAATGTGAAGTTTGGAATTGGTTATAATCACACTGCTCCTCCTACAGATTTTGCTTCAAGAGCAAGAGCAGAATCTGATGGAGAAAGTAATGACCAATCCTCCTCATCATGTGATTCACTACTTGATAAAGCACCATCAGTAGTTGAAGTCAGTAGTAATCCCTCTATGAACCTATCAGCTGATATTGATGGTTCAACTGCTGACACTCACATGATCAATGAGTTGATCAACCCAAGTGTTATCCCTAGAAGTACTAAGGGTACTGGAGAGCAGGGGATAACATCTGGAGTTCAAATCCCAATGACTGACAGCACTGAAGAGAAGAAAACTGTCAGTAGGAAGGATTTGAAGCCTACTAAGGAAGTTGACAAGAAGGAAAAAGTGCTTCTAAACTGCTGAAGAGCAAGTCTTCAGTAGTTTCATCTTCTTCAGTTGATGATCAACAGAAGATGAAGAAGAAACCATGTGAAATATGTGGTCTATTCAATCATCTCACAGGTGATTGTTGGTACAAAAAGGGATCCAAACTCAAACAAAAGGAGAAAATTAAAGAAAACTTGGCTAAAATGAAAACTGAGTTTGAGTCCAAGTTTGTACCAGCAGCATCAAATCCTGTTACTCCTATGTCCAAAAAGAAATCTAAAAGGGAAGGAGTGCAACAGGCAACAGCTGAGGTTGCCCAAAAGAAGATGGTGCAACACAAGAACTCATCATCAAACACCAACACCAAAGTGTCTGAAGAGCTGAAAGCTCTTTCCCAGAATCAGACACAGCTGGTAATGATGGTTCAACATCTGTTGGGAAGAGTTAACCAACTTGATGGCCCTGTGTTGAAACCCCAGAAAAGGAGATCCAAGCCAAAGGATTCCTCTTCTACACCATCTCCTTCACCTCAAGCTATTGTGCCAATAAACCTGTTAGTTTGCTATCTATTGATGAGACCAGGCCCAAAACCAAAAAGGTTTGGGTCTCCAAAACTAACTGATTGTTTATTTATGCAGGTCTCTTCAACATGCCAAAGTAGCATCTGGTATGTAGACAGTGGGGGATCTATGCATATGACTGGGAACAACTCACTTCTTAATGACTACTCTCCAGGAAGGAAGGGATTTGTTTCCTTTGGCAATGATGCAAGAGGTTACATCATTGGGAAGGGCTTTGTTTCCAATGGGGAAATACGATTTGATGATGTCAACCATGTGGAAAATCTCAAGTATAACCTCTTGAGTGTCAGTCAATTGTGTGACAAAGGCCATGTTGCCCTTTTCACAAGCCAGAACTGCAGGATTCTGTCATCCAAAGTTCTGAGTTTGACTGACAAGGTATTGGATGCTCACACTCTCCTGAAGGCCAACAGGACAGGAAGAGTGTATGTCTTAGATCTTTCCAAGAAAATTGATCTCAAAGGCCATCCTTGCCTATTTTCCAAGGCCTCTCCTCAAGAATCTAATCTATGGCATAGAAGGCTGGGACATGTTAACTTCAAGAACATGAATCAGCTGATACACCATGGTTTAGTAAGGGGAATGCCTATGAAGGAGTTCAAGTGTGAAAACAACTGCACTGCTTGTTTGAAAGGAAAACAGCACAAGGTTTCATTCCCACCTATTGAAGAACAAAGTCCACTGCCTGCTTACAACTTCTTCACATGGATCTCTTTGGTCCTGTGAGAGTGATGAGCATGGCACAGAAGAAATACTGTCTGGTAATTGTGGATGATTACTCCAGATTTGTATGGCCTTTCTTTCTACATTCAAAGGATGAAGCTGCACAGAAGATCGTAAACTTTGTGTTGTATGCTGAGAAGCAGTATTCCCTCTCAGTCAAGTGTATTAGAAGTGACAATGGAACAGAATTCAGGAACAATACACTTGATGAGTTCTACCTTTCCAAGGGAATAAAGAGACAGTTTAGTATTCCAAGAACTCCTGAACAGAATGGAGTTGTGGAGAGAAAGAACAGGACCCTCATTGAAGCTGCAAGGTCTATGTTGGCTGATTCTGGACTGCCATTGACCTTTTGGGCTGAAGCTGTCAACACAGCATGCTATGTGCAGAATAGAGTGCTAATAAATCAGAGGTTGATGAAGACTCCATATGAAGTTCTACATCATTTGGCCCCTCTCATTTCATTCTTTAGAGCATTTGGGTGTCCCTGTTTCATTCTCAACACAAAGGATCAGCTCCAGAAATTTGATCCTAAGGTGGATGCAGGGTACTTTGTTGGTTATTCATCAACTTGCAAGGCATACAGAGTCTTCAACTGCAGAACAAAGATGGTTGAAGAGACTCTACATGTCAAGTTCAATGAATCTCCAAAGGACAAGATTCCACAAAGCCCTGTGGAGCTCTTTGATTTGGACATACTGCAATATGTTCCTTATCAATCTCCTGTTGTTGCTCATGTCAACAGTTCACCACCTGGTGTTACTACTGAAGATGATGATGATAGTAGTAATCACCTCTTCAAGTTTAGTGACCAACTGCCTGAGTCCTCTAAACCTGATGCTCCTGTAGCTCCAGCAGCACCATCCACAACAAATGCGGATGAGATTTCTGCATCCTCAACTTCATTTGAGTTGCCACCATCTTCATGGTTTCAAGAATCTGCATCACCATCTGCTGCTGCTGAAGATCCTACAAACACTTGCACAGATTTGATTGTTTACCAAGAGCTGAAAAATCACCCAATGTCTCAAATCCTTGGTGATATCAATGCTGGTGTTTCAACCAGAAGCCAGTTGTCCAATTTCTGCTTCTATGCTCTCTTCATCAGTCAGCTAGAGCGAAGAACTATCATGTTGCTTTGAGAGACAATGGATGGGTTGAAGCCATGCAGCTTGAGCTTCTTCAGTTCAAGAAACAGCAAGTGTGGGAGCTTGTTCCTCTACCCCCAACAAGTGTGGGAGCTTGTTCCTCTGATCCCCAATTGTGTGAGGATTTCCAAACCTTAATGCAACAGAAGTTTGAAATGAGTGCAATGGGAGAATTACAGTTCTTTCTAGGTTTGCAAATCAAACAAAAAGCTGATGAATTTTCATTCATCAGTCTAAATACACAAAAGATCTTTTGAATAAGTTTGATTTACAAAACTGTAAACCCTGTTCTACTCCCATGTGCAACACCACACAATTGGATGTTGATCAGAAAGGTAAAGGTGTTGATGAAACCTTTACAGATGTATGATTGGTTCCTTGATGTATTTAACAGCTTCTAGACCAGATATTATGTTTGCTACATGTGTTTGTGCTAGATTTCAGGCTGCACCTAAGGAGTCTCATCTGATTGCAGTCAAGAGGATCTTTAGATATCTACAAGGTACACAATCTCTAGGCTTATGGTATTCCACTGGACATTCTTGCAAATTAGTTGCTTTCTCTGATAGTGACTATGCAGGGTGTAAGTTGACCAGGAAATCAACTTCTGGTGGATGTCAATTCCTAGGCAACTGTTTGATTTCTTGGCAGAGTAAGAAACAAACATCTGTTGCTACATCCACTGCTGAAGCCGAGTACATTGCTGCTGCAAGTTGTACATCCCAAATACTCTGGCTTCAGAATCAACTTTTGGATTATGGCATTACAGAGACTAAGACTCCATTATTAATGGATAGTGCTTCAGCTCTTTGCATTGTCAAAAATCCAGTCCAGCACTCTAGGACCAAACATATAGAAATTAGACATCATTTTATAAGAGATTGTTTTGAAAAGGGTCTAATTAATCCTATGTTTGTGCCCAGTGCTGATGAGCTTGCAGACATTTTTACTAAGCCTTTGGATAGTTCAACTTTCCACAACCTGGTGTTAAGGCTTGGTATGCTGCAGCTAGAATAAGTACAACTACTGATGATCTCAGTAATTACTGATGATCATTGGTAACCATGTCACATATAAGTACTGATGAGTTATTTTACCCTCAGTAGTTTTTATAACTACTGAAGGCTAAATGCTTTAAGTACTGTACTTTATCTGTTCTAAACTACTGATGTAGTTACAACTACTGAATCAGTAGAAACAGATAAGTACTGATGTCCTATGAAACAACTGAAAACAGCAAAAGGCTGATGAGTAAGTGTTGAGGACAGTATGAAACAGCTGAAAGGCTATGAATTGACGACAACTACTGATGAGTACTCTCTCTTCAGTAGTTCACAAACTGCTGTTTCTTCATAAACACCTGAAGCAATACCATGTCTTCAGTAGTTTCACAACTACTGATGACTAACACCAAGTCTTCAGTTGTTTACAACAACTGATGGCAAAACCACGGTCTTAGTAGTTTCACAACTACTGATGACTAATACCAAGTCCTAGTTGTTTCAACATCTGAAGTCCAACTTGTCTTCAGTAGTTTTTAAAACTACTGATGCCTAAATCAGAGACTTCAGTTGTTTCAACGTCTGATTGTAAACACCATGTCTTCAGTTGTTTTATAACTGCTGACCATACCAATACCATCAGTCGTTTCAAACCTCTGAAAGTTAATACCACGTCATCAGTTGTTTCAAATACTGATGACTAACACCAAAACCTTCAGTCGTTTCATAACCCGTACCCTATATATATCTGATCCCTCTTTTAGAGTTTTTCATTCTTTCACGACCTAAAATTTCAAAAGCTCTGAAAACCTTTCACCTTCATTAATGGCGACCATGCAACTCAAGCCTCGACACAACTGTGTCGCGTACCTCACCAAATCGCCCTTCTGGACCAAATTCGATAATGCTATAGATCTTATGGTCCAATCACACTGAAAACGGCTTTCCTCCTAAATCCAATCATTTATGCCGATTCGCTACATCAGTTTTGGACGAATGCGACTGTTAATGGAGAATCTATCCATTCGTCCATCAACTCTCATAAGGTGGTCATCTACTGCTACCATCCGCCAGATATTACTGTTAGATTATGCTGCCTACCCTGTTGGATATCCTAAGCGCCAACTTGATCTTTCATTTGGACAACATGGATATCAAGGTGATCTTAGTGCTTCGACCATCCTGAAGAAACATTTTCCAGATGCTGAACGCTTGATATTTCATATGGTAAATGTTTGCCTGGCCCCGAAGACTTCTTCTTGGGATCAACTGTCTTCCAGATGGCAACAGGTACTGTTCTCTATCCTTGAACAAGAACCACTAAACTTTTCTGAAATAATTTTCTTGAAATCAAGGATATGGCCACAAAACACTTTCTAACCGTTGGATACTATATCCTCGGTTTATAATGGCCATAATAGAGAATCAGCTTTCTGCTGAGGGACTAGTTGGTCTGGGAGTCCCTGCTTTGGCTGTATTGCCGGAGGTATACTCCCGACACAACACTGACCAAACTCTCAAACAGGCTGCCAAGCTGCGCAAACCCACGCAGCTGGAACCCACAGCCTCCACTTCCACATCCAGAGTCCCCTCCAAACCCACTAAGAAGAAGCCTAAGAAAGCTACTCAGGGAGTTGAGTCCCCTGTGGATGCTCCTGCTGCACCAACGCAGGTTATCTCTACTGGACCTAACCCCCCGTAGAGACTATGACTCCACCAACCGAAGCCGCTCAGGTTTCCTCTCAAAAGGAACCTGAAGCAACCACTCAAAGGGAAGCCACACTGCTGGGATCCTCCTCACTTGAGGGGATTACCATTGAAGAGCACCACTTGTCCCGGGTGCACACTGCTTCCACACCCTCTCCTGATGCAACCGCCCCTCAAAGCCCTACAATCATTGTTGCAAAAGTGCTGACGCAGTTGCATTCCTCACCCCCCACCCAGACACCAATCACTACTGGGATAACCTCAACACCTGAGGGGGAGGATCACAATGCTTCTGTCAACCCACAGCACAGGGGTTATCATGTTCCATCTTCTAGTGTAGATAAGGAGGTGCGAACTTCTGGTGAGGCTGCCACTGCCCCTAACTCAGCAGATGACCAGGATGCAGTTGGTAATATCTCTAAGACCTCACCGGCGGCAACAGCTGATGAAGGACATAGTCCTGAGCTGGAAGTCCCCAGAACCAAGAACAAGGGGCACATGCTATAATTGATCTATACTCAAGGCATGTTTATCCTGACTCTGTCAGGAGGTCAGGTGATTCAGTTTCAACTGATGATGACCTGAGCTTCTTCTATGATGTAGTTGCTCAAAACACCATTCTAGAGGATGAGGTTAGCAGACTCAAAGAGCTGCTGGCCAAGATGTCTCATGATGCAAGTCCATCTGCCACCACAATACACCCACAGATGGCACCTTCTTCTGAAGGTCCCCTACACACTGAGCCATATATACTTCCAAGCCACCAGCCTCTGCTTTCGGCACTGATTCTCAGGAACAGAACCATCCTGATCAATCAGTTGCTAACCTTCAAAAATCCCTACCTCTCATCACTCCCATGATCACAGATATAGTGATCAAAGCCATTGATGAGAGGCTTCCTACAATAATACAACCCTTGGTGGAGGAGTTGGTGACTAAATCCCTTTCTACTGCTCAAACCCTTGCACCCAATGCAACTAAAAAGGGGGAGAGTCAGTCAGTTAAAGGAAAAAGGAAGAGGACAGATGGGGAGAAGGAGAAAGAATCAGAGAAGGTAACTGAGAAGGAGTTGGCTGTTTTAAGTGTGGAGGAGACTGAGTTTGTAAATGAGAAGGAGAAGGAGAGTGAGAAGGGAGCTGAAGTGAATGAAAGTCAAAAAGACTTTCATGTCACATATCAAAAGAGGAAAGGAGAGTCTGAGAAGGAGAAGGAGCTGAATGATATGGTGAAAGAAGCTGATGCCAACCATAACCGTTCAATGGATAAAATCATTGAACAGTTATATAGGCAGGGTTTTGACATCCAACAACTAGACTCCGAGATCAGAAGGTTGGAAACAGAGGAGATCAACTCAAGATGGGCTAGCTATGATGCCTTAGAAAGAGAAAGGCTGGAGATAATGATCAGATTTATAGCTAAATACTTGGGAAGATCTCTGATTGAAATAAGGGCCTGGACCAGGGACAACATCTTGGCAATAACCACCAAGATTTGTTCGTCTGAAGCATACTCCAAAGTTTAGTGATTGAGGCATTGAATGAAGCTGGGGTTGGAACCGAAAAGAACTGACAAAATTTACAAAGCCTCCCTTACAGCCAAAATGCTAAAACAGTCTGAAAAGCCTCTATCCTCAAAATCACTATCTCCACAACCCACTAAAACAACCCCTTTACCCTCTAAACCAACCATCCAACCCACAAAACCAAATCCTTTACCACAAAACCAAATCCTTTACCCCCAAAACCCACTGCCAGTGATGTACCTAGACAAAAGAAAAGAAAGGTACTGAGGCCTAATGAAGATGAAGAGGAGGATGAAGACAGACTACCACTCTCTGCAGTTATTACTTTGCCTAAGGCTAATCCAATGTCCATCACTCTTGCTTCTCAAATGCATGATGTGATGATAAAGATTGAAGAGGAACAGATGCAAAGACATGATGAGGAAATGCTGAAAAGCATTGACAAAGCATATGCCACATCCTCTTCAATGATTAGCATGAAGAAAGAAATATTAAGATTGTACACCCTTGCTAATACCTTTCAATACCAAAGGGAAAAAGTAAGGATATGGCCTGATCCTAGGGTGGCACACCGGATTGTCAAGAAAGAAATTCCTTCAAAATACAAGGGCCAAGTGAAGAGGGTTGTCGACGAAGACATCACTGTGGTTCTTGTAGTGTCCCCTGGGAAATTGTTGAAGAGTTCAAGAAAGCCTATGAAGCCAATAACCACCCCAAAAGATGTTGGAGAACAAAATCATAAAGAAGGGATTGGTTTACAAAAGACTTGAAAACTTCAAACAAGAAGAGCTCAACCTGCTCTTAGAAGGGACTCATCCAGATGAGTTTGCTTATAGACAAATAACCACGGTTGAGCTCAAGAATGGAAAACTGGCCAAGTACATATCTGAAGTGTATGGCCGAGAAGGATTATTTGATGGTGTGCCCGAGGTGCTGACAATGGATGAGCAAATCATGTTTCTAAGGGCTTACACCAGGGAATCATATAGGCTGATACACGGGAAATAGATCTCATGGTTGGGATAACAGCTCGGTGTCCAAGTCCCCAATACAGAGCTCCCAACCATATCCTGCCAAACAGATCATCAGAGACTTCTTCCCAGGCCGTGCTGAAAAAGGGTCGCTTCTCATCTGATCAAGAGGATAAAAAGACCAATCTATCTGCCAAAATAAGTGGGACTCGTCAATAACTTAGAGGTTTTGGCTGCATTGGTTCAAGGGGAGTTTGTTGGACCAAAAGAACCAATGAGCCTGATCAGAGAAACCTCTAAGTCCCACAGGACATCACAACAGCTGAAGAAGACCTGATCAGCTGTTCTACAAGTCTAAAGAATACAATGTTGAAGTACTTCTGAAGTACTGAAGACAAGACTGAGACAACAGCTGAAGATCTAAAGTCTGAAGACTTCAACAAGTACTGAAGACAAAGACTGAAGATCAACAGCTGAAGACAAAGTCTGATGTTCAAGTACTGAAGACATCAGCTGATGTTAACAGCTGATGACAACAGCTGAAGAGGGCTTCTTCAGTTGTTGTGATGATTTTTCTTCTTCAGTAGTTTTCTTTTCCTTTCAGTAGATTGTTTACTTTTCTTTTCAGTACTTGTAAACAACTGAAGAGGTTGTTCTTCAGTTGTTGTAGTATCAGTATTTTATGTTTTTCAGTCGTTGTAAATAAGATGTTTAACACTTAGGAACATTTGTAAGAAGATGTCAGTTGTTGACATCTTCAGTAGTTGTTAAACATCAGTAGTTATAAAACGGTTACATGTCACTTTCAAGTGACATCAGCCTACGTCACTCTTTCCTTTATAAGGAAGGATGACTCACCTGTAATCGTGCCTTTGAGGCCGACAATCTTAATGCAATATTCCTTTTGTCGGATATTCTTCTCTCCATAACAAAATTCTTTTATCGTTTTATATCGAATGTTCTTGCTTGAATTTGTCTAATTCTGAGCTATTCCGCTGCTATATCTGTTCAATCGATTAAACCAGAGGCTGAGATCCTAACAAGTCACACTGCATGTCATGTGTAGAATAGGGTCCTCATTGTCAAGCCACATGGTGTTGGACCAAAAGAACCAATGAGCCAAATCAGAAAAACCTTTAAGTCCCATAGACATCAAAACAACTGAAGTGATCTACAACAGCTGAAGACAAAGTCTAAAGACAACTGCTGAAGACAAAGTCTGAAGACAACAGCTGAAGACAAAGTCTGAAGACAAAGTCTGAAGACAAAGTCTGAAGACAAAGTCTGAAGACAAATACTGAAGACATGTCTAAAGATCAAGTTCTCAGAAGTTGTCACAACAGCTGAAGTAGTTCTCTTCAGTAGTTATGATGGTTTACATTTCAGTAGTTTGTAATCAGTAGTTTTATATTATTAAACGTCTGAAGTTCTACACTTCAGATGTTATAACTTCACTAGTTGTAATGTTAGCTATACATAGCTTTTAGTGAAGGTGTCCTCAGTTGTTGTGGACATCTTCAGTAGTTTAGTTTACTTTCAGTTGTTTGTATAAATCAGTTAGATGTCACTATCAAGTGACGATGTCACCTGATGTCACACTCCTTATAAAAGGAATGTTGACCTAATTTCCCGTACGGGAAGCTTGTGCATGAATGAAAACATTCTTTTTGCAGAAAACTCTCTCTATAACCGTTACTGTTTGATTGAATATTCATATTTCTTGCTATAATTTCGTCTAATTCGTGTGCTATTCCGCTGCAAATCCTAATCTAATTGATCAAACTAGATCTCGATCCCTTCAAATGGTATCAGAGCCAGTTAATCACTGATCGATTTAACAATTGATCATTGAAACTGTTCTTTTGATATCTAAGTTTGATCGAATTAGCAAATTTGCAAGAATTGGTTATAGAGTTGTTTTTCTGTTGCTTCCTGTGAATTAATTTGAGATTCTTCTTGTTTTAAACTATGTTGTTGAGTTTTTGAGTTAGATTTGTTAAAATCTCATTAAACCTATTGAATTGGTGAAAATGGCTACATCAATCAATGATCCTCACAATATGCTCCTTAACAAAGCCTCTGATGCTTGTTAGGAGTGAGTACAACATATGGCAACGACGAATGCTCCATCACCTATCTGTCAACAGTTCAGGTTGTTGGAAATCTGTGGTTCATGGACCATATAGCCTATGGTGAGTAATCCGGAAACCAATGAAATGGTTCGAAGAAGAAAGAGCAATATTCAAATGAAGATCTGAAACTGTTTGAAATTGATGCTAAAGCCCATGGAATTCTGGCTATGGCACTGCCTAATGAAATCTATTCTGGACTTATGCATCATGAATCTGCTCATGACCTCTGGGTTGCTCTGAAAGAACAATTTGGAGGAACTGATGAGGTCTTAGCAAACAATAGAGAAATCCTTGCCCAGCAATATGAGACATTCTCTCATAGAAAGGGTGAGTCACTGACTCAACAGTTTGAGTGATTCTCTTGTTTGATATCTGAGTTGAAAATGGTTAAACATGAATATAAAAACAGTCAGATGAACAACAGATTTCTCAGATGTCTGCCTGAGAGATGGGACACATATACTATTGTCCTACGCTCTAGTGCAAATCTAGATAATCTATCTCTCACCCAACTTCATGGGAAACTGCTAACATTTGAAAGAGAGATAGAACAGAAAAGGAAACTGACTTCATCTGGGAAGGTCACTAATGATTTTGTACCAGGGAATACTACTCTGGTTGGTCATGAGTCAGAATATGATATCAGAAATTTCTTATGATGAGCATATTGATTTCTCTTCAAACAGTGGAGATCATGCTTTTGCTGGTATTGATAGTAATTCAGGATGTAATAGTGACAATCTGTGCTTTTTGATGGATGATTTGAAAGGAATTGCCAATGATTATTTGGAAGAGATGGATATTTTGAGCCAATGGCATTAGTTAATATCAGATCTCAAAAATTTTACAAAAGGACAGGTAGAAAATTCCCTGGTCTCTCTAGAAAAACCAAAGTTGGTTTTGACAAGAGCAAGTTGAGGTGTCACAAGTGCCATAGACTTGGACATTTTGCAAGAGAGTGTAGATCATCTGGATCAAACTCTTCTGCACCCTTTGTGACCTTTCCAGGCAATAATTCACAAAACAAAGGGCAACATTTACCAGTTTTGGTCATCATTCACAAATTCAATCATCTCCTGCATATTTTGTTCCTCAAGGTCAAATGCCATATCCTTATCCTGCTTTTATATGCCTCAGTCCAATCATGTTCCTGTACCCATAGCTCAACAATCACATGCCCTACCTGAGCCTCAACCATCTCAATCAAGTCAACAATCTCAATCTCAATCTCAATCACATCAAAGCTTTTTCACTCCTGGAGTTGTTGACTGGAGTAGTTTACCAGATGATCTTTCTGGTTATTCTGAACAAGTGTTTTCTGGTGCTAGTCAACATGGTGGTGAAAATCCTTTTGGAAATCTTGCTCTTATGGCCCTGGAGTCTATTGATGGTTCATGTTCAAATGCTTCATCATCACAGGCACCATAAGTATCTTCTGAGGCTAAGGCCAAGTTGTGTTCTAAGTCATGCATACCTGCTTTTGCCTCAATTAGAGAAGCAAATGTAGCTTAATTAATCAAAATCTTGACCTAGAGAAAGTGATTTCCAAAAGAAAAGCTGAGTTTGAGTTTGTTTTAAAAGAAAAAGATGATGAGATTTACAAATTAAAATGCCAAATCACTGATGAAAGGCTAGGTAGAGGTCATTTTAGAATATCATAAGAGTCTCAAAGAAACACTTGCAGCTACTCAAGTTGAGTGTGAACGCTGGGTAACATCTTGCAAGGGGTTTGAAATGCTTCTCAGTAAGCAAATGCTTCAAATGTGAAGTTTGGGATTGGATATAATCACACTGAACCTCCTACAGATTTTACTCCTAAGACAGAAGTAAAATCTGAAGGTGAAATCAATTCCCAAACCACATCATCATGTGTCTCATCCTCAAGTGATAATGTACAATCAGAGGATGAAGTCAGTAATAGTACCTCAGCTAATCAATCTGCTGATGGTCTTACTGGTGATGAACACATGATCAAAGAAAAGCTGAGCACTTCAGGTGTTGTCTCACAAGGTATTCAAAGTACTGAAGAGCAAGTAACAACACGTGAAGAACATTTCAAACCAAATGAAACCAAACATGGTTTGACAACTGCTGAAGAGTCTATCAGGAAATCCAAATGTACTGATAGAAAACTTCTGAAGAACAAGTCTTCTGTTGTTACAAATCCTTCAGTACTTCACATAAGTACTGAGAGGAAGAAAGTACTAAAGAACACACCTTTAGTAGTTTCATCTTCTTCAGCAACTGATCAACAAAAGATGAAGAAAAAACCATGTGAAATATGTGGTCTATTCAATCATCTCACTGATGAATGTTGATACAGAAAGGGTTCTAATTTTAACAAAGATAAAATCATTGAAAAGAAAATTAATAAAATGAAAGATGAATTTGAAACCAAGTTTGTGCCACAAACATCTCAACCTGATAAACCAAATTCTTCATAAAAATCTAAACAGAAGAAAGAGGTTTATCATAAAATAGCTGAAAATATTCCTCAAGGAGTATCAAAACAACAGACTAAGTCTGTGTCTTTCAAAAAGGAGGACATGGTGTGTCACATGAACCATTCAAAAACAAGTACTGATGTGTCTGTTGAACTGAAGGCTTTAACAACCAATCAGACACAACTTGTTATGATGGTTCAACATCTGTTGGGGAGAGTTAACCAAATAGATGTACATGTGATTAAACCACTGAAAAGGAAAACTAAGCCAAAATCAAAGGAATCCTTTTTAGCACCATCTCCATCTTCAAAGGTTGTTAATCATGACAAATCAGTTAGTATAAAATCTGTTGATGAGAACAGACCCAAAACCAAAATGGTTTGGGTCTCAAAAGCTAACTAGTTGTTGTGATATATGCAGGGTTCTTCAACATGCCATAGAAGCATCTGGTATGTGGACAGTGGAGGATCTATGCATATGACTGGGAGCAGATCTCTTCTTCATGACTACTCTCAAGGAAAGAAGGGATTTGTATCTTTTGGTAATGATGCTAAGGGTTACATCATTGGCAAAGGCTTTGTTTCAAATGGTGAAATAAGGTTTGATGATGTCAACCATGTGGAGAATCTCAAGTACAATTTGTTGAGTGTCAGTCAAATATGTGATAAAGGGCATGTTGCACTTTTCACCAGTCAGAACTGTCGAATTCTATCTTTCAATGTTTTGAGTATGATTGACAAGATATTGGATGAACATACTCTCCTGAAAGCCAACAGGATTGGAAGAGTATATGCCTTAGACTTATCAAAGGGAATTGATCTAAAAGGCCATCCATGTCTGTTCTCCAAGGCCTCTCCTCAGGAATCTGAACTTTGGCATAGAAGGCTTGGTCATGTGAATCTTAGAAACATGAGCCAGCTGATCCTTCATGGTTTAGTGAGAGGTCTGCCATTAAAGGAGTTCAAATGTGATGACAACTGCTCTGCTTGTTTAAAAGGAAAGCAACATAAAGTATCATTCCCTCCAATAGAAGAACCAAAGTCCACTGCTTGCTTGCAATTACTGCATATGGATCTTTTTGGTCCAGTAAGAGTGATGAGCATGGCAAAGAAAAAATATTGTCTGGTAATTGTGGATGATTATTCCAGATTTGTATGGACTCTTCTTACATTCAAAAGATGAGGCTGGTCAAATTATCATCTACTTTGTGTTGCATGTGGAAAAGCAGTATTCTCTTTCTGTCAAGTGTGTGAGGAGTGATAATGGCACAGAATTTAGAAATCACACACTTGATAAATTCTATTTCTCTAAGGGAATCAAGAGGCAGTTTAGCATTCCAAGAACTCCTGAACAAAATGGAGTGGTGGAGAGAAAGAACAGGACCCTTATTGAAGCTGCAAGGTCAATGTTGGCTGATTCTAGTTTGCCACTAACCTTTTGGGCTGAAGCTGTTAACACAGCTTGCTTTGTGCAAAATAGAGTATTGGTAAATCAAAGGTTGATGAAGACTCCTTATGAAGTGTTACATCATTTGGCTCCTCTGATTTCCTTCTTTAGAGCATTTGGGTGTCCTTGTTATATTCTCACACAAAGGATCCACTTCAGAAGTTTGAATCAAAGGTGGATGCAGGGTACTTTGGGGGTATTCATCTACTTGCAAGGCATACAGAGTTTTTAATTGCAGAACAAAGATTGTAGAAGAAACCTTGCATGTAAAGTTTAATGAATCTCCAAAGGAGAAAATCCCACAAAACCCTATGGAGTTATTTGATCTGGACATATTGCAATATGTTCCTTATCAGTCTCCAACTGTTGCAGGCTCTGTGAATCTATCATCTCCTGCCACTGTTATCCATCTGTTGGTATAATGCAAGTTTTAGTGATCAACTGCCTGAGTCTACTAAACTTGATGTTCCTGTAGCTTCAGCAGTTCCATCCACAACAAATGCTGATGAGATCTCTGAATCCTCTACTTCATTTGAATTGTCATCTCATTCTAGGTTTCAAGAATCTGGATCACCATCTATTGCTGCTAAATCACCTACAAACACTTGCACAGATCTTATTGAGTATCAAGAACTGAAGAATCACCCCATGTCTCAGATTATTGGTGACATCAATGCTGGTGTTTCAACTAGAAGTCAATTGTCCAACTTTTGCTTCTATGCTCTCTTCATCAGTCAGCAAGAGCCAAAGAAATATCATATTGAATAAGAGACAATGGATGGTTTGAAGCTATGCAACTTGAGCTTCTTTAGTTTCAAAAGCAGCAAGTGTGGGAACTGGTTCCTCTTCCCCAAGGTAAGTGTGCAATAGGCACTAAATGGGTGTTTAGGAATAAAACTGATGAAAAAGGCCAAATTGTCAAGAACAAGGCCAAACTGGTTGTACAGAGGTTTTCACAAGAAGAAGGTATTGATTATGATGAAACCTTTGCCCCTATAGCCAGACTAGAAGCGATCAGATTGTTTTTAGCTTATGCTGCTTTTCATAATCTCAAAGTTTTTCAAATGGATGTCAAAAGTGCATTCTTATATGGCAAAATAAAAGAAGAAGTTTATGTGTGCCAAACACCAGGTTTTGAAGATCATAAACATCCAAATTGGGTGTATAAGCTTGATAAGGCTCTTTATGGGCTAAAACAAGCACCCAGAGCCTGGTATGAAACACTATCTAACTTTCTTCTTCAAAATAATTTCACTAGAGGCTCATAGATAAAACTTGTTCATTAAGAAAGTAGGCATGCATAAGGTCCTGTTCAAATTTATGTTGATGATATTATTTTTGCATCCTCTGATCCACAGTTGTGTGATGCCTTTACTAAGTTAATGCAACAAAAGTTTGAAATGAGTGCCATGGGAGAATTACAGTTCTTTCTGGGGTTGCAAATCAAACAAAAGGCTGATGGAACTTTCATTCATCAGTCAAAATATACAAAGGATTTATTGAAAAAGTTTGATTTACAAAACTGTAAGCCCTGTTCTACTCCCATGTGCAGCACCACACAACTGGATGCTGATCAGAAAGGTAAAGCAGTTGATGAAACTCTTTACAGATATATGATTGGTTCCTTGATGTACCTTACAGCTTCTAGACCAGACATTATGTTTGCAACTTGTGTCTGTGCTAGATTTTAGGCTGCACCTAAAGTATCCCATATGATTGCAGTCAAAAGGATCTTTAGATATTTGCAAGGAACTCAATCTCTAGGACTTTGGTATTCCACTGGGCACTCTTGCAAATTAGTTGCTTTCTCTGATAGTGACTATGCAGGGTGTAAATTAACCAGAAAATCAACCTCTGGTGGATGCCAATTCTAGGCAACTGTTTAGTTTCTTGGCAGAGTAAGAAACAAACTTCTGTTGCTACATCCACTGCTGAAGCAGAGTACATTGCTGCTGCAAGTTGTACATCTCAGGTACTTTGGCTTCAGAATCAATTACTGGATTATGACATTATAGAGACTAAGACTCCTTTACTGATGGGCAGTGCTTTAGCTCTTTGTATTGTTAAGAATCCTGTACAGCATTCTAGGACCAAACATATTGAGATCAGACATCATTTTATCAGGATTGTTATGAAAAAGGTCTGATTGATCCAAAGTTTGATCCTAGTGCTGATGAGCTTGCAGATATATTTACTAAGCCTTTGGACAGTGCAACTTTCAAAATCTAGTGCTAAGGCTTGGTATGCTACAGCTTGAATGATTTGACAACTACTGATGATCTCAGTTCACAAGTACTGATGAGCATCGTATACAGCTGTCAAAAAATAAGTACTGAAGTTATTTTATCTTCAGCAATTTTCATAACTACTGAAGACTAAATTACTTAAAAGTACTGAAGTACTTTATTTGTTGCAAAGTACTGATGTGGTTACAACTACTGAAGTCTGTTCTAACAGATAAGTACTGATGACCAATGAAACATCTGAAAATCAGATAATCTGCTGAGTAAGTGTTACGGTCAAATGAAACAATTGAGATATGTGAATTGACGACAACAACTGATGAGTAATTTTATTCTTCAATTGTTTCAAACAACTGCTATTTCATTTCAAAACAACTGAAGCCAAAACTAAGTCGTTAGTAGTTTTCAACTACTGATGACAAACACTAAGTCTTCAGTTGTTTACAACATCTGAAAGTTAAAACCATGTCTTTAGTCGTTTTCTAACAACTGATGACTAAAACCAAAACTTTCAGTTGTTTTCCTTCAGCCGTTTCATAGCCTATAAATACCTAACCCTAACTTCAAACTTTTCATAAATCGATTTCCGAACGTTCATCTTCCATTAATGGCGACCATGCAAATCAAACCACGACACAACTGTGTTGCCTACTTCACAAAATCGACCTTTTGGACTAAGTTTGATGATGCCATTGATCTGATGGTTGATTCCCCGTATCGAACTACTTTTCTTCTGAATCCAAACATTTATCCCGACACTCTTCGTCAATTCTGGACAAATGTCACCATCCATACTGGTGAGAATGATGTCGCGATCACTCTCCAGTCATTTGTAAACCAGAAGAAGGTGGTAGTCACTCCTGCTATCATTCGCCAAATGCTAGATCTGAATGATGCTACCTTTGTCACCAAATACCCGAAGGGCACCATTGATCTCTCATTCATCAACCATGGATATGAGGGCAACCTAAGTGCTACAACCATTCTGAAGAAGCACTTCCATGATGTTGAACGCCTAATCTTACACATGATCAATGTTTGCCTTGCCCCCAAAACCTCTTCATGGAATCAAATGTCATCCAGGTGGCAGCAGGTATTGTATTCTATTCTTGAACGCCAAAGCTTAAATTTTTCTGAAATTATATTTTTAGAATTAAAAGATCTGGCAATGAAACCTGTAGCTAACAGATGGCTATTATATCCAAGGTTTCTTATGGCCATAATCATGAATCAGTTATAATCTGATGGCCCTGTTGGCCTTGGAGTCCTGTTGTGGTAGTTTTGCCAGAGGTATACTCAGGCACAACTCTGATACACCTCAAAGAGGCTGCCAAACTGCTAAAACCAAGCAGAAGGTACCACACAGCCTCATCCTCCAGATCCAAAGTCCCCTCAAACCTCATTCCAAACAAACCAAAAAGGTTACTCAGGGAGTTGAGTCCCCTGATGATGCCCCTGCAACACAAAGGCAGGATAAAACTATGGATAGTAATCCCCCTGTAGTTTCCAGGACTCTACCAGCTGAAACCGCTCAGGTATCCTCTCAACAGGATCCTGATGCAACCAAAAATGGGGAAACCACATTACTCGAATCTCTCTCACTTGAGAGGATTGCCATTGAAGAGCACCATTCACCCCAGGTGCTATCCTCTTCACACCTATCTCCCACTGAAGCCACCCCTACAAGCCCAACTGTGGTTATTGCACAAGTGCTGACTCAACTACATTCCTCTACCCCTCCCCAGAAACCTATTACCACTGGGAAAACCTCAACAGTTGAGGGAGAGGATTATAATATGGCTAATAACCCACAGCACAGGGATTACAGAGTTCAATCTCCCTATGTAGAGGAGGAGATTAGAACATCTGGTGAGGCTGCCTCTTCTCCAAGTTCAGCACATGATCAGGATGAAGATGGTATCATTTCTAAGTCCTCACCAGAGGCAACTGCCAATGAAGGACATCATCCTGAGGCAGGAAGTCCCCAGTTCCAAGAAATAAGGGCACATGTGAATATTGATCTACACTCAACACATGTTCATCCTGATTTCATCAGGAGGTCAGCTGATTCAGCACAGACTGATGATGACCTGGGCTTTTTCTTTGACGTTCTAGCCCACAATACTATTCTTGAGACTGAGGTATGCAGACTACAAGAACTGCTTGCCAAAATGTCACAAGAATCAAGTCCATCTGCCCACATTCACCCACAGATGGCAGTTTCTCCTGAAACTATCCCAAACACTGAGCCACTATCAACAAATTTGCCACCAGCCTCTGCTTCAGGTGCCATTTCTCAGGGACAGAACCCCTCTGAGCTAATGGTTGTTGCCTTTCAAACATCCTTACCACTGATCACTTCCATAATCACAAACATGTACATCAAGCCATTGATGAGAGGCTTTCCTCAAATCTTCAATCTTAGTTGATGCTGTTGTTTCTAAGAAACTTTCTGACATTCACACCCCTGAACCAATGCAACCAAAAAGGGGGAGTCTAATTCAGTGAAAGTAGACAAAAGAAAGAGAGCTGAAGAGGAAGCAGAAAAAGAGCAGAAAGAAAAGGAAATGATCACCTACAAGAGGAGAAAAGCTCTAAAAGACTGAAGGTGAAAAAAGTTAGAAGAATTGATCAAAGAAGCTGATGAGCAACATAGCAGATCTATGGATAAGATTATTGATCAACTCTTCAAACAAGGATTTGACACTGCTAAACTTGACTCTAAAATCAGAAGGTTAGAGATTCAAGAGATTGAACAAAGATGGGCAACTTGGAGTGAGAAAGAAAGGGAAAGGCTGGAAACTATGGCAAGATTTATATCAAAACATCTGGGAAGGTCAATCATTGAAGTAAAGTCATGGTCCAGAGACAGTATTTTGGAGATAACCACCAGAATCAGTTCTTCTGAAGTATTTAACAAGGGATTGATCATAGAAGCTCTTGATGAAGCTGGTGCTGGGAAAAGGACTGATATGGAAAAATTATCCAAAGCTTCACTCACATCCAAGATGCTAGAGCAGCCTGCACAATCACCCAAACCAAAACAACCACCCTCACAACCCTCAAAACCAACTCCTTACCCAATAAACCTACTCAACCACTACCAATGATGCACCTAAGAGGAAGAGAAGGGTGTTAAGGATGGAAGAAGAAGAAGAGATGATGAGGATGATAGTCTGTCAACTCTATGTTCTCAAAAAAAGATGCCTGAGCCTAGAAGTCAACCAACAACAATCACACCTGACTTCCAAAGGCAAATGGTAAAAGTCAAACTTGAAGAAGAAGACAGCACAAACAACATGATGAGCAGCTGTTAAGGATGATTGATAAAGAGTTTCCCAAGTCTTCATCCATACAAGCTATGAAGAAACATGCTCAGAGGTTGTATGCTCTTAGATTTACATTCCAATATCAGAAAGAGAGAGTGAGAATTTGGCCTGACCCCAGAGTAAGTGATAGAATTCACAAAAAGAAGATTCCAAGCAAATACAATGGCCAAGTAAAGAAGATTGTAGATGTTGTGATAATGCTGGCCATTGTAGTGTCACCCTGGGAAATCCTTGATGACTTCAAGAGAGCTTACAAGTCTAAAATGACTCCACAAACTTTATTAGAAAACAACATGGTAAAGAAGGGGTTAATCTACAAGAAGCTTGAAGAAATAAGAAGAAATGAGCTCCCGTTATTGCTTGAAGGCACTCATCCTGATGAGTTTGCATACAGAGAGATAACATCTGTGGAGCTGAAAAATGGAAAGAATATTAAGTACTTATATGAGTACTATGGGCCTGAGTTCTTCTTTGAAAGTGGAGCTGAAGAACTCATAATGGAAGAACAGGTTGTTTTCCTTGAGGCCTATGTCAGAGAGTCTTACAGACTTATCATTGGGAAGTAGGTTTCATGGATGGGGTAACAGCTCTGTGTCCAATTCCCCAAGACAGAATTCCCATTCATCCTTTGCCAATCAAACCTTCTAAAATCTCTTCCCTGGCCTGAGCTTATATTGAAGAATTCTGAGCTGATCCAGATTTTGTTTCTGCCAATAAGTGGGACCTCAATAATTTTAAAGGTTTTGGCTGCATTGGTTCAGGGGAGTTTGTTGGACCAAAAGAACCAATGAGCCAGATCAGAAAAACCTTTAAGTCCCATAGACATCAAAACAACTGAAGTTATCTACAACAGCTGAAGACAAAGTCTGAAGACAAAGTCTGAAGACAACTGCTGAAGACAAAGTCTGAAGACAAAGTCTGAAGACAAAGTCTGAAGACAAAGTCTGAAGACAAAGTCTGAAGACAACAGCTGAAGACAAAGTCTGAAGACAAAGTCTTAAGACAACAGCTGAAGACAAAGTCTGAAGACAAAGTCTTAAGACAACAGCTGAAGACAAAGTCTGAAGACAACTACTGAAGACAAAGTCTGAAGATCAAGTTCTCATAAGTTGTCACAACAGCTGAAGTAGTTCTCTTTAGTAGTTGTGATGGTTTACATTTCAGTAGTTTGTAATCAGTAGTTTTATATTATGTAAAACGTCTGAAGTTCTTACACTTCAGATGTTATAACTTCAGTAGTTGTAATGTTAGCTTATACTTAGCTTTTAGTGAAGGTGTCCTCAGTTGTTGTGGACATCTTCAGTAGTTTAGTTTACTTTCATTTGTTTGTATAAATTAGTTAGATGTCACTATCAAGTGACGTCAGCTGATGTCACACTCCTTATAAAAGGAATGTTGACCTAATTTCCCTGTACGGGAAGCTTATGCATGAATGAAAACATTCTTTTTGCAGAAAACTCTCTCTCTCTATAACCGTTACTGTTTGATTGAATATTCATATTATTCAAGCTATAATTTCATCTAATTCATGTGCTATTCCGCTGCAAATCCTAATCTAATTGATCAAACTAGATCTCGATCCCTTCACATGGAAAGACCCCTTATGAGCTATGGAATAAGAGGCCACTATTCATTGGCTTTCTAAGGTCCTTGGCAGCAGGTGTACCATACTTAACACAAAGGAAAACTTGACAAAATTTGTTGAGAAGTCGGATGATGCTATCTTTGTTGGATATTCCTCTACCTCTATTGCTTATAGAGTCTATAACATCAAAAATCAACAATTTGAGGAATCATCAAACATTTTTGTTAATAAGCACACTCCTTGTGTTAGGGGGAATGGTCCAGATCATATTTTGACTTAGAATTATTTCCAAACTATTCTAAACCATCTTTTGAGAATGTTTTAGCTGGATTAGGTACTCAAAGTGATTCTGATGAAGACCAACTATTTGAGTTACCCAGACCTCTTCCAAGTTCTCTAAGAATCTCTAAACCCCAAGCTCCCATCATTGGTAGATCCGATAGCATAACCATTTCTGGAACTAGTGGAGCTTCAACAAGTTATCAGCAAAGTGAGTCTAATAACTCATCAGCTAATAACATACAACACCAAGCTAATGGAAGTAGTATTCTGAAGGAAGAGGCAACTGTTAATACTACTTCTCAGCCAACTAATGCTAATGATATTTCTATTTCATTCAATCAGCCCTCATTGAATGACATTGAAATGGCAATTGGACCAAGTGTTCATGTTCTTGAAAAAAATATGTCCAACTTGGATCTATCTTTGCAACTAGAAGTGATTCATAGACTAAGTATTCACAACACTCATCTAGTTGAGAATATCATAAGAGAAGTCTTTGATGGGAGAACAAGGGGACAATCTTATCAGGGGAATGGCTGCTTATACTCATGCTTCTTGTCTTAGATGAAACCCAAGAAAGTAGAAGAAGCCTTAAAGGATAGTACCTGGGTCGAGTAAATGCAAGAAGATTTGCTTCAATTCAAGAGACAAAAGGTTTGGAACCTTTGCCCGCTACCATCTGGTCAAGTACCTATAGGCACCAAATGGGTTTTCAGAAACAAGAGAGATGACAGAGGCTTGATCATCAAGAACAAAGCTAGATTAGTTGTTCAAGGATACACCCAAGAGGAGGGAATTGATTATACTGATGTCTGTGCACCTGTTGCAAGACTTGAGGCAGTTAGAATCTTCTTTGCTTATGTTGCATCCAAAAATTTTACTGTCTATCAACTTGATGTCAAGTGTGCATTTCGATATAAAAATATAGATAAGGAGGTCTATGTGACAACTCTAAGATTTGAAGACCCATAACATCCCAACTATGTGTGCAAATTGCATAAAGCTCTTTATGGGCTGCACCAGGCACCTAGGCTATGGTATAAGACTTTGTCTTAGTTTCTCCTGAAGAATGGTTACAATAGAGGAACCATTGACAAGACTCTTTTTATCAAGAAGTCTGAGAAAGACATTTTGCTTGTTCAGGTCTATGTTGATAATATCATATTTGGTTCTTTAAATGACCAAATGTGTAAAGACATCGAGAGAATCATGAAGAAGAAGTTTGAGATGAGTTCTATGAAAAAAATGGACTTTTTCCAAGGAATTCAAGTGAAGCAGATGAAGGAAGGGTTCTTTATCAATCAACCTAAGTATGTCTCTGATATCTTAGAAAGATTTGATATGAAAGATTGTAAGCCACCCAAGACAGCCATACCCAAAAACTATGACCTTTGTCTGACCTTGAGGGGGAGGATACAGATCAACATTAGTATAGGGCAATCATCGGTTCTCTGATGTATCTCACAACAAGTAGACCTGATATCATGTTTGCTACTTGCATTTGTGCAAGATATCAGGCTGATCCAAAGATGTCTCACATAGTTGCTACCAAGAGAATTCTTAGATACGTTAAAGGAGCACCAAAGCTTGGTCTCTGGTATCCTAGAAACTCCAACTTCAATCTCTATGGCTACTCAGATAGTGACTATGGTGGCTACAACATTAACAAGAAATCCACATCAGGAGGATGTCAATTTCTTGGTTGAAGGATCATCTCATGGGAATGCAAAAAGCAATCATGTGTCTCTACATCTACTATTAAAGTTGAATACATTGTTACTGCAAGTTGTTGTGGATTCAAAACCAGATGCTAGACTATGGATTCAACTTCATGAGCACTCCTATCCACATTGACAACAACAATGCTATCTCCATAACTAAAAATCCTCTAAAGCACTCCAACACAAAGCACATGATATCAGATAACATTTCATTAGAGATATTAATGAGAAAAACCTGATTAGATTAGTCAAAGTTGACTCAAATGAGCAATATGTAGATTTGTTCACAAAGCCTTTGATGAACACAGATTTAAGTATCTCATTACGGCTATTGAGGTGATAAACATTGACTAATATATCTCATTTGAAAACCTTTTAAAATGTGTCTTGTCTTTTGTCAATTACAATCTAAGCTCTATTACAAAAAGTTTTTCTTCATATTTGACTAAGTAAGAGTTTTTTCGAAGAGAAAATACTCTTGGAAGAACTTTTCATTATCTTCCAAAGGCAATTCTCTCAATTTAAGTTTTATCTTCCGAAGAGTTTTTAGTCTCTGAAGCTTATCTTCAATGCTTCCAAAGCTTGAAATCTTCTTCTTTCAGAAGACACTCTTATTCTCAAAAGTAAATTCATTTACCTTCAGAAATAAGTTTGGCTTCGGAAGAGAAAAACCTTCAGAAATACTTTTACCTTCGGAAGAAGACTTCACTCTTTAACGGAAACCTTTGGGCCCCACACAATAAAAAGCAAAGATTTTAATAATGATGTCGAAATCTTTGAATGGTTTTTCACCTTGCCGCCACTGTCACAACTTACCCCAAACTATCTTTTCACCTTATCCACCCAACACCGCCATTTCACCCATTTAAATAATCCTGACTCATCACTTCAATCTTTTTACCACTTTTACTACCCAAAGCACTTCCCACTTCAACCTTCTCCATCTTCTAACTCGTTTTCCTCTGTTCTTTCTCACAATGGCACTAAACCCTCATCACAATCAAGTCACACTTCTGGATTCATCCAAGGAAGCTGACTTCTCTGAAATCATCTCATTTCTCACCCAATCTACCTACTATACTGCCTTGACCGTAAACCCCACTATTTATCTTAACCAAAGGAAGAGTTTGGGCCAACGGCCGTATCGAAACCCTAAATCTAGTTAGGCTTAGAAGGTCAAGCATTTGTGGCTAGGATTTGGTCATCTCTAAACAAACCATCAGGGAGCACCTGGAGCTTCATGATGAAGGGCTTCTACTGAATTTCCCAAGACCGACTTTGATGATACATATACCCTGATGGGTTATGGTGGTGACGTTAGCAGGTTTATTGTCTACAAGTTTAGCTTCTCTTACAACTGCAAGTTCCTGCTACATGTGTCATTCATTGCTTATCAAACAAGTCTAGGGGAGGGATCAAATCCCATATGAACTAGGGTGCCTAGTTCATGGAATGGTGAAAAGCCTCCGCTTTAACTACTGAAGATTTGTGTTGACAAATCTGATGGGGAACCTCCAGAGGGACACATTCTTCATGTATCCCAGGTTCCTTCAAATCTTAAAAGCACATCATCAATGTGGAGCTGGACCAAAATTAGCTTGTATGTTCAGTTGCTTTGACTGTCCCTCACATGGGGCCAACCATCTTCAAAGTTTTGAAAAGAGTGTCCACCAATTTCACCAGAAGATATACTGCATTTCTTCCAGGTATGATAAGCCAATGGCTCCTGGTAACATCCCTGTTAACCTCATAGGTGATGAACCCACATCAGCAACTACCCTCACATTGCCAAATTTATCTTCTCCTCCCATCCATCTTACCTACCAGAGACGTCCCAACGAACCCTGTTCAATCTCCTCTGTTTGAACAAGTTCCCCCTTTTCTACCCAAAAAGGCTAGAGTGGAAACATGGGCTCCAACTCATGGTGAGGTTCTACCTTCCTTCACTCTTAACCTCAATATGGGCATTAAGTCTCCTCAGTCTCAATCCCATGAGCCCGAAGCTCAAACCAAAAGCCTTCAGGATAAGTCTCTATACTCTCTTGAGTAGCCAAAAAGGGACAGCCCCACCAAAGGCTCAATGCCATTAGACATTTATCAAAGTCACGGGTCATTAGGAATAAATGCCATATCCTTCACTGACCTTTTAACCGGAACTGATGAAGAGTTCATGTCTCTTCACGGCAATGAAGTTGATCCTCAACATCCACTAAAGGATCAACTAAGCCCAAGGATACCTCTAATCTCTAGCCCACATCAGCATATCCAAACTAAGATGAGTCCCACTGGAGTGGAGGGACTCATGTAGATTCAGCTGCCATTACTATAGGTGCGTCAATGGGCCCTCAAGATAGTGGTAACTTTGACCAGACTGAATCTACGGCAACCAAGCATTTTGATGACTCCAAAAGAGGCATCACTACGCATGGGAAACCAGGGCGCCAAGAAACCACTTCTGGTGGTGAGGATGAACATATAAGGTATGTTACCTCATCTCCCGTGATTCTTCTCATGGGGATGAGGGAAGTCTAAAACACCATTCAAGACCTACTCACTAAAGTCTCAAACCTTGAATTCAGGGTTAAGACTTTAGAAAGTAGGTCCGCCACTCAAAAACTTGAGATCGAAAATCTCGAGGCTCAACTAGCTGAGAAACAGATTGAGAAGTATATTAGGCATGTACCAATTCAGGTCTCCCTGACTTCTTCTTCTAACTCATCTAGCTCTCAAGATGATGCTAATAAAAAGGGGGAGAATGTTCAAAGACAAACATGGTGTCCAAGAGCTCTGTTATCTCAAAACTCTCTTCAAGATATCCCTCCCAATCATCAGATGTCTTTCCTAAGCCTCATCCAGTCACCCTCCAAGTGGACCCTAGGATGCTAAAAGATCTAAACAGGTTTCTAACCTTATTTCTCATGGGATCTTCTATGTGGAAACCAGGTCCGGATATCTTTGTAGCTTACTTTGGAGCTGAAGGGCTTCAGAGGTTGAATACACCCTCTACCACTTTTGAGAAAGTTGGTCAACCTAAGGTTTAAATGGAACCTGAGATTAATTTTGAAAGAGAAATGGAAATTGATGGCCTAGAAACCAAGATAGCTGGGACAGAGAGTGTAGTACCATAGACTTCCAAAGCAGAAGTCAAAGATGCGGAAGAAGAACAATTCCAATCTTCTGAAGCAAAGAAGGAAGTCGCGAAAGGAGTCTTCTCCTTGTCCAATGATCTAATCATCACAGATGCAATCCTGGAACTAGCACCTGAGGTGAACAGTGAGGACTTTCTCAAGTAACCCATATCTTAATTACCATCATCATCTCAAGCTCTAACACCCACTCAATAGCCTGAATCCCCTACACAAGAACCTCCAAGGTCTAAAGCTTTCGAAGATGTCAAAAGAAAGAGGTAGTTGACTGCGGAAAAACTATTAGAGGAAGAAAGGTTGGAGAAATTAAAAAGAAAATGGAGACTACCTTCTGGGAAACTACTGGCTACCAATGGTAAAGCAGCCATAGTCAACCAGGAAGCAGTCAATAATAAGAAAGAGTGGAGATTATTGACAGACTAGTTATAAGAGCTGGAAGTGAAGAAGTGCTCCTCTTACCATTAAGGAGCTGATTGAGTTAGAAAAGGCAACCAGGCCGCTAAAAGAACAAAAAGAAGTAGCAAGGTTGGCCTTGGAAGAAGAAAACTTGAAGAAGAGGGAGGAAGCCGATCAAAGGTTAAAGAGTGAAAGAATAGCCTTTCAAAACTCAAGAGGATTCTCTCTTGAGGAACTTGCTCCATATAAAAATGATATGATTCTATGGCTGGTGAATAAAGAACATGATTAAATGGAGAAGGAAAGAAAGAAGGCTTCCAGGGAGAAGATGAATGAGAGAAAATAGGAGGAAGATGCTGAACTTGTAGCCTTAAAGAAGTCTAGGGACAAAGCCTGGATGAAAGACTATCTCAAGGCCCATGGCTTCTCAGAAAGGCAAGTTGGACCCATGTCCTGAAGACCCTGCAGCGTATTGTCAGTGAGATCAAAGCTGACATAGCTCAGGAAGAAGAAATAGATGTACAAAAGAGTATAGGGGATGACTCTCACACCTACCTCATTACCACAACCTTAACACCCAACCTCTAAACCTATCCCTTTCCCTATCAGAACTAAACCAACCTCTAAGCCTTTCACCCCTAAACCCACAACATCAACCTTACCCTTTTCTTCACCCATTAAATCCAAACAACCACCTAAACTACCCATTCTCAAACCCAAAACCCTGCCAAGAACCCAATCCTCATCAACCAAACAACCTCCCAAGTCATCCTCTCCTTCATCCATACCTCTTTCCTTAGAAGAATTTAAGGAGATCAAGAGGAAGCTCATTAACTGCACATCCTTGAGCAATATCTCCTGTGAGGAGGAGTCTGTCAACTTAACCTACACTAACAACTCCTCAAGTTCCCTCACAAGAGAACAATTCCTTGATCTCCCTAGAAGAACACTAGACCATGCTGCTAGACTTCTTGGTCTTAACTTCGACTCCTTAAACAATAAAAAGAAGAAGCTGAGAAGAAAACTGGTGACTCTACTGGATACAAAGAAAGGGGACAAGGTTCCTAGTCAGCCCCTTGTGCCTAGAAAGGAAATTATCCAGTTGAGGTTCGATGAAGCCTCTCATAACTTTGTTGTGGAGAGAGATAATGGTGAGAGCAATAGGCTGAATGCCTCTTCTCTGATACACTCTAGCAGATGCGACATTGTTGAGTTAGCAGAGAAGCCATTCTCCAATCCCTCTAACTCCGAAACAGCTGCTCATATCAGAGATCATCTAAGCAGCCTTCATCTTGCTGAGCTAACCGCAAAAGCAAAAATTGAAGAGGAGTTGAAGTTGAGAATGTTGGATTATGTACGGGTTCGATTAAGCACGTTATTGAACGAGCTATGACCCGTAAGAGTTACACCTTGGCGACGAACGTTTAAGACCACTTAATTTGATTAACTGGCATATACGGACCATATCGGGTATCTAAATTAATATTAATTATTATCAATAAACGTTATTGTTTTGGATCTTGGTCGACATGTGGACTAATATTAATCTAACCGGGCCCGAGGCCCACTAGTAGATTAAGGTTAATTAATATATTTAATTAGGTTTAAAACCTAATTATAATATTGAGACAAAAAAAGGTGCACAAGGGAACAGGAGGAGAGCCGCAAAATTTTTGAGACAATTGAATCCAATTACCTTTGGATTTTCTTTGGCTGTCGTTCACAGCAACAAAAAGCGACGAATTCTGTTTTGCCGGCAACGACAGCGAACAATAGCAACATACTTCTGTTGTTGGTTGGCTGCGTTCCCGTGAAGTAACATCAAGATTCAAGCAGTCGCGCCTTTTGGAGCCGCGACTTAGTCCCCGTATTCCCGTTTGTATCCGTTAATCTAGCATAGTTCGTTGAACCCTCGGTGTCTCAAACGATTATTATTAACCAAAAAGGTATAATTATCTCATCAGTAGGTTAATTTTTAAATCTGTGTTTGCATAATTTGTAACCGTGATCCTGTCGGGAAGTTTAAAGTGCTGATTTAATTTATAAAATTCCGCTGCGTTTAAACTTTAAAGTGTTAATTAATACAATCTGATCAAACCCGTTTTGATAAAAAGGTGATAGGATCTCAGCATCTAGTTTGATCAATGGGAATGATTTCAGCAGCGGAATAGAGTACCAACTAGCACAATCCGAGCAAGAATACCAAATGTTGATACATGTATGTCCCTAGATCATGATATGTGATGTAATAGATCTTGTTTGGTATGATTAATGAAATGATATTGATAGTTTGTTAGTTATAATGTTTAATGTTTCATTAATGTGTCGACATTGAATTGATTAATTAGGTTAGTGATTGCTTGAATGATTACACATAATGTTATTAATTAATACACAATACATTAAAACTTAACATAATAAAGTTCTCATGCGAATGGCTCATGCGAATGAACCATACGCATGAATAACTTCACACGATTGACTCAGTCGCACGACTGAACCAGGAGACTGGATCAGTCGTACGATTGTAACATAAGATTGGCTCAGTCGCACGACTGAACACTCAGTCGTACGAATGATTCAACTGCATGGTTCAATCGCATGATTGAACCAGACTAATGGTTCAGTCGCACGATTGAATAATACCAACCTATAAATACAACTCAATTCGTGAAAAAGAATGACTCTCGATTAATTACGATTCTAGACGTACCCTAGCCGTCCAGAAACCTCTCAATTCGTTCTCCAAGTTCATAGAACACATTAGATCGATTCCCAATCGATTTCTAACGTTAGTTTCAATTCTTGATTGATTCTTCGTGTGTTCTCACTGATTAGATCGCCAATCAAATAGGATTCCGCACTATTTGATCTGGTTTACATGTTAATCTCTAGGTATTTCGGTCAAATACCAGGTCCTAACTAGTGGTATCAGAGCCATTGGCTCTTGATTACGTGTGATTCAATCAAGATTGATAAAAAAGTTTGTGTTTTTGCACTAAAAACGCAATCTTTTGTGTCAAAAGTGATCTTGGACGTTCCCTGCTCATCAAAGTTTAGTTTCTACGGACTTAGGCAATTCAACCTTGCGAAAGTTCAAATTTTTACGGCTAAAACACGTTTAACCTAGAAATTTTCGCATAACAGCAGCTTCAGTCGCACGAGTGAGCCATTCGCACGACTGGACTCATTCGCATTGCTCAGTCGCACGATTGGACATAGTCGTATCTCCATTCGTACGATTGAACCGTTTGGTCGCACGGTTCATACGCATCAGATTCATTCGCACGACTGAGCTAATCACTTAGTTCAGCCGCACGATTGAACCAGTCGTAGAGTTCATACGCACGACTGAGTGTTCATACGCATGCCTAGTCCATTCGCACCCTTCAGTCGGCTGACTCAAATTGCTTATTAGACTTAAAGTTATTTACAATGGAAGATCAATTGTCAGCCATTACTGCTGGGAAGGACTCTAGGATCCAGAACCTGCTGCTACTTGAGAGTGAGGTGGGTAATCATAATAAACCACCAAAGCTTTTAACGTTAGATGAGTTTCCCCACTAGAAACAACATTTTGAGATCTACCTCAATGGAGTGGATCCGAATCTATGGGAGGCCATCGAGATTGGATATAGTACACCGGTGGGAGCCAATCGAGTAAAGTTAACCTTAGGAGGGATGACAGACGCGCAGAAAGTCAAATATAATGCAGAGAAGAGGGTCTATGCATTGATTACACAGTCTATCCCTAAAGAGATATTCCACCAGTACTCAGAAAATAAGCAGTCCAAGAAACTATGGGATGAGCTAGAGAAGAGGTACGACGGGAATGCCTCGTGAAGGCAATCAAGGCTAAGGAGTTAAAGAAGGAATTCGACAACTTCTCATTGATGGGAAACGAGAGTTTGGACGATGTTATAGATAGATTCTACCATCTGATGAGTGAACTGCATACACATGGGGTGGCTACTACCATGGAAGAGAAAGTTAATAATTTTGCAGACGGATTGCCTGAAAAATGGGTTTCATTCGTGTCTAATCTTAGACAGAATGGAATGTTGTCAAAACTGGATATTAATGACTTCATTCTTAAGTTACGAGAAGAATCACTTAGAATGAAGTACAAAGCTCAGAAGTCTACGTACAATCAAAATCCAGCTTTATACAATGCCACTCCTCAAGCTAAGACATCTGGAGCACCCCTCCAGACTGCATTTGTGTCTAGCTCATCGAGTCCTACACATGCACCTTCTTCAGGTTCAGAAATGTCAGGGTCTTCTTCTACCCAATACATTGGATCTGAAGCAAATACTACTAGACTGAAGACCGAGAACCTCGGTAATGTGACTGTGGAAGTAGCTCGAGAGCACATGGATCTATTAGCAGCAATGGTCCATTCCTATGATAAACTTTTTGCTAGAAAGATTGGAAACTGCCATCTGGCAGACGAGGACTACGAGCAGGTGGACGAAATGGAGCTTGAGAGAATGGACATAATGTGGGCCTTAGCAAGTGCTGTCCGGAGGGAGAAGAAGTTTGTGAAAAAGACTGGACAGAACTTGGTTGCTACTAAGGATACCACCTTTGGCTTCGACAAGAGTAAAGTGACCTGCTTTAACTGTGGTGAAAAGGGGCACTTCAAGAGAGAATGTGTGAAGCCAAAGAAGACTGGGAATGGGAACCCGTTCTCATCCTTCACTCGTCTAGACAAGCAAACTACCAGTTCTACTTCCTCAAACAAGGACTCAAAAGCCTTGACTGCTCATGATGATGAAGGACAGGATTGGAGTTCTAAGTTTGTCTCACCAGGGGAATCAAACATTGCAAATGTAGAAGATATTGACAGTGATTCCGCTAGTGAAGTAGATCTAGCAGTTGAGATAGCAATGTCACATAGTGAAGAAGCAATTGCAACCGAGGTCAGTTACAAGCCAAAAGTGGAGACTACCATGTCAGAGACAGAAAAGACAGAAGCAAAAGAATCAGAATCATCTGATACTGCATTGATGGCAAACGCTTCTGAATCTGCTCAGGTAAGTACTACTGACACAATGTTTAATAATCATGCTTGTTCTGATTGTGATGCCTTTAGGAATAGCATAGATGCTAAATTTGCTAGGTTATTAGATCATAATGATAATTTGATAAAAGATTTGCATCTATGCACTGAGGCTAATAGGGTACTAAAACAAAATGAGCTCAGTTATAAAGAAAAGATAGACCTTTTGACTAAACAGCTTAGGGAAACCGAAGTAGTTGCCTTTAATCAAGCTAATGACATTAGGTATTATCTAAACTCCCTAGAAGACACTAAGAAAAAAAGGCAGTTCTAGAAGTAGAAGTAAATTCACTAAAACAGAAACTGCATAGTTGGACTAGTTCATCGCACATAGTCCAACACTTAGTAAAAGAAAGGAACAACGGGGAGGGACTGGGTTATAAAGTGGTTCCACCACCACCTGAGACTTTGATGAACACTAAAACTAGACCTTTAAGTAGTAATCCCATCAAGGATCATGTAGTGTCTACTCCTCTTGTTAGTGATCCAGATTCCTTATGTTCATCTATTGACACTGGAAACAAACAAAAGGAGACCACTTCAAAGGCAAAGGGTAAATTGCCTTGTGTTAATCTGGAAAAGAAATTTGAAAAGCTTAACTTAAAGTCAGGTTCTAACAAAGTCAAATCAGAACCAAAAAGGGCTTCTAAGGATAATCTTTCACATACTTCAAGTCAAAGACCAATTAACCAAAAAGAAAAGGATGTCAAACAGGTTAAATCAGTTAATCTTGTTAAACCAGTAAACACATCAAAAGAACCAGAGTCAAAACCTAAAGTGAGTGATGTTACTAGAGTGTCACACACGTCTCCACAAAGACAGTTTAATCATAAAGTTAATAGCAGGGTGTGCTACAACTGTGGAGAATGTGGACACATTGCTTCCTACTGTCCTTATTATCAGACACCTAGGAAGAAGATTGCACTTCAGGACTCAAAACCTAGGGATTCTAAGAGGAGCTCTTTAACTCCACCTAGACGAACTAGTGAACAGAAAGTTCAATCCGTTAGCCACTCGACTGTTTATCACAAACAGGCATTGCACAAATCTGGCTTATGGAAAGAGAAGTCAACCTCTGTGCTTGATAATGATGACAAGAAGGACTCTGAGCTACCCTCACCCTCTAAGGGTCAATGGGTTGAATTTCTGATGTGTGATGCCTCTGGGAAACCCAAGCCAGTAAAAGCTTGGGTTCCTAACCTAAACTAACCCTTTACCTTGTATGTGCAGGTTGTTCAATACAGTGCTGAAACTAACACGTGGATAGTAGACAGCGGAGCATCCAGGCACATGACAGGAAACAGAGCTCTTTTATCAAATGTCAAACAAATAAAAGGAGGGCATGTTTCGTTTGCTGGAAACAAGGGAGGATATATCACAGCTCAGGGAGAAGTTGGAAATCAGAAAGTTAAGTTTGATAGGGTGAACTATGTTCAGCAACTTCAAAACAACTTACTCTCTGTTTCTCAAATATGTGATAAGGAATTAAAGTCATCTTCGACAACAAGAGGTGTTACGTACTGAAGAAAGACTACGTGATCCCAGAGGACCAAGTTTTGATGACTGCTTCAAGATATAAAGATCTTTATGTCTTAGATCTGTCAACAGCTTCTACAATGGATCATGAGGTTCAGTGTTTTCTATCCAAAGCTACTGAAAAAGACTCCATCTCCTGGCATAGGAGAATGGGACACATCAGTCAAAGGAAGATGAATCACTTGATTCAGAAGGATCTGGTGAGAGGTGTAAATGTCAAGAACTTTCAGCTTCCTGATTTCTGTATAGCTTGCAAGAAAGGTAAACAGACAAAGAAGTCTCATAAGGAAAAGAAAGTTAATTCAATAGAACTTCCTCTTGAACTTCTACACATGGATCTGTTCGGTCCAGTCAGTACAAAGAGCATTGCAGGCGACCTGTACTGTTTTGTGGTCACCGATGACTACTCAAGGTTCACTTGGGTAATGTTTCTGAAATCCAAATCAGAAACATTTGAATCATTCAAGGAGTTGGTAACCACACTGGAATCTCTCTACAAGCTGAAAGTTAGACAAGTACGCTCAAACAACGGAACGGAATTCAAGAACCATTGGATGGAGGAATACTGCAAGGAAAAGGGGATTGTGCATCAATTCACTTCTGCTTACACACCTCAGATGAATGGCGTTGCTGAGAGAAAGAACAGAAGCTTGATAGAGACAGCACGAACTATGCTGGTAGACTCAAAACTGCCTATCCAATTCTGGAATGAGGCAGTGGCAAATGCATGTTATACACTGAATCGAGTCTTGATAGTCAAGCGCCACGGAAAAACAAGTTACGAGCTACTACAAAGACGCAAACCGAACTTGGAGTATCTCGAACCATTTGGGGCGCTGTGCACACTTCTGAAGAAGACACAAGACGGTAAATTCAGCAAGAAGGCAGATGTAGGCATCTTTCTAGGATACAACATACCTAACAAGCGAGTTTACAATAACTCAACAGGTCTAGTAGAAGTTTGGTGTAATGTTGATGTTCAGCGATTCACCACACCGCCTACTGGCAAATGACCCGCCTACTTCTTTGACTATGATGGATTCTTCATGTCCTTCAACATTCCTCTCTCTCCCTTGGATGACAAATTAGCTACACGAATGATGTATGATAGCTTGAATCCACCAACATCTAGCTCACAGGGAGAATCATCTACTCATTCAGGGGGAGTAATCGACGACAGTGACACCTCCTCTGAAAATGAAGCTGAAGAAGATACCCAGAACAGTCAGGAGGAACAGGTTCCAGTTCCTGAAAGTCCACAAGCATCTACCAGTGGTGCACCTTCGACGTCAGAGCCTCAAACTCCAACTACCTCAGATGAAGAACCAAATGTTCATCATCTTGGCTCTGAGGTAGTTGTTCTACTACTCCAGGATCACGTCTAAATGTTTATCATCCCTTAGACAATGTCATTGGGGATGTCCGATCAGGAGTACAAACCTGAAATCAGCTGTACTCAGCTGATTATGCCTCTGTTATGGGAAAGGGATATATTCGTGATGGTGCCTATCGGGGTTTTGTCTCACAGGTTGAGCCAAAATATGTCAGTGAAGTACTAAATGATGAGGCATGGGTGAGTGCAATGCAAGAAGAACTTCTTCAGTTCAAGAAGTTAGGTGTATGGTCTCTGGTGGATAGACCTAAAGGTGCTAAGGTCATTGGCACCAAATGGGTTTTAAAATGCAAAAAGATGACAAGGGATCATTATCAGGAACAAGGCTCGACTGGTTGTTCAGGGATTTCGCCAAGTCGAGGGAATTGATTACAATGAGGTATTTGCACCCGTGGCAAGGATGGAAGCCATTCGTATCTTCCTTGCCTATGCATCGTACATGAAGATTAAAGTCTATCAATTAGATGTGAAGAGTGCATTTCTTCATGGGGAAATTAGAGAAACAGTTTATGTCAGTCAACCCGAGTCTACAAGCTCGACAAGGCTTTATACGGGCTTCATCAAGCTCCAAGAGCTTGGTATGAGAAACTCTCGACTCATCTTGTGAAACACGGCTTTCCCAGGGGAGTCATTGACTGCACGCTGTTCATTAAAGAAAAAGATGGCGACCTACTGCTCGTACAAATCTATGTTGATGACATAATTTTCGGTTCAAAGAACGAAGAGTTATGCAAAGAATTTGAAGCAGTTATGCAGAAAGAGTTTGAGATGAGTGCTATGGGGGAGATGAAGTTCTTTCTCGGGCTACAGGTGAATCAAACACCAAATGGGATCTTTCTACGTCAGACCAAGTACGTAAGAGACATTCTAAATCGCTTTGACATGGAGAATGCATCTGCTGCCGGTACTCCACTGACTACGAATCACGACATTGCACCTGATGAAAATGGAGATCTTGTGGATGCCACGATGTACGAGGAATGATTGGATCCCTCATATATCTCACTGCCTCTAGACCTGATATCATGTATGCGACATGTTTATGTTCTAGATATCAGGCTAAACCTAAGGTCAATCATCTGATCGGGGTCAAAAGGATTTTTCGCTATCTAAAGGGTACACCCACACTGGGGTTGGTATCCTCATGATGATGATTTTGAGCTCACGGCGTATAGTGACTCGGACTACGGAGGTTGCAAGATGAACTACAAGTCTACATCAGCAGGTGTCAATTCTTTGGGAGAAGATTAATTACCTGGTAGTGTAAGAAGCAGACATCGGTTGCATTGTCAACCTGTGAAGCCGAATATGTTGCTGCTGCAAGTTACTGTTCACAAATCATCTGGATTCAATAGAAAATACAGGATTATGGTTTAACGTTCCATTCTACTCCTATTTTTGTAGATAACTCTGCTGCAATTGCAGTAACTAAAAATCCGGTCCAACATCCTAAGACCAAACATATCGGTTTTAAATATCATTTCATACGAGATTGTTTCGAAAAGAACTTAATTGATGTGATAAAAATTAATACTGATTTTCAATGCGCTGACCTCTATACTAAAGCCTTTGATAAACCACGTTTTCAATATCTGCTAGAGGTCAACGGCGTTAAAAAGAGAAGTGATGTTATTCCTGATGATGATCATGAGTAGTCCGATGTAGTTTAGTTAATTTTTCTTTTTTATTTTATTTTATTTGTTTATTTTAGTCTGTTTAAATTAAACTCATGTTATTCTGCTGTTTATTAAAATCCTAAAATAATTAAACCAGGTTTGATTTTAGTATTTTAGGGGGAGAATAAGTCAGCAAGCAACATTAAACAAAAAAAATTAAAAGGGAAAAAGAAAGAAAAGGAAACCGAGGGAGAAGGAGTGGAAAGCTGATACAAGATAGATCGTATCTGTGATACCGATTCAAACCCTTTGGAATATGATAGTACACAAGAACAAATCAAGAGGGACTTTAAAATCCTAATTTAGAAAAGATGAAAAAATTCAAAGTATAAGTCTGTGTAGTCAAGCAATATAAAAGAGAAGATGATAGAAAAACTGGTAACTCCTAAGGTAACACAATGAGAGTAGACCTAGAGGTTGCTAGACCACATTGATATGTCGGTAGATTCAACACAATAGATGATTAGACCATACTGGTGATCTCAAGATCAAACTAAGTTGTTCAACTGACTGTGGGCTTCCATCTTATCACTGGTTAACACAATCAATAATATTCCAATAAGGGGTAATGAGCATGTAAACGCCACAATGTGTGCGGATGACCATAAATAGAGCAAAGCACGGGAAAAAAATGAAAGAAAAATGCAATAATGACCTATGTTGTTGGTGCATTTGGTGCAAAATAAAAGCTGCTCTAACAAGGAGATAGGTTGTGTGCCTCTCTGTGTGCGATGGCACTGACCTGAGGATAAGCATAACCTAGATACTCTAGAATTCATTGTTGTTTGCCGCCTCTTTGTTGTGCGATGGCACTGACCTGAGGACTGGTTTCTATATGAAATCTCTAAGAATAGTCTCTTCTTGTAACAATACCCGTAGACCGCTCAAAAGCTCCTGAGGGATGTTGATTACCATATAAGTGTGGGATCCACAAATGTTTGTTGAATTAAATAAACCAATAACAATCACCGGTTTGAGTCAAGAGTCTGTGTATGGATTTAAGTGGACAAACATATTGACAATCATTGTGGCTACAATTCTTGAAAGTTCAAATCAATGTGGTAATCTAAGAGTTCCAGTATGATTCCCTAAAGCTGCTGATGACTCTGGATGAACACCAAGAATTGAGCATCGAAAGAGTTTGATAATAAGTCCCAAATGATCTGATGTTCCTGTATGATTCCAAAATTGAATTGGTCCAGGTGTGGTCAATCTAAGTTGAAGCTTTCGATTCTGGAATCAAATCCCGTAGATTTCCATCTTAGGGTTTTATCCCTCACAAAAGGTCCAAAAACAAATTTTATTTGTGTATTTAGTTTAAGTTTCTAGGTTAATCTTTTAGTGTGTGTGTCTGTCGGACTCCATCAGGAAAATCAGAATGGAATTAACTCACCTAAAAGGGTCATGTCTGAGATGGCCACATGTTTTTCAAAGTTTAAAAGAGTCAGGTCTGAGGTGACTGATTTGGTTAAGAGCTTATAATGTTATTGTCAAAAGTTAAAAGGGTCTTAAAAGTAAAATGTTTAAAATGACTGTAAACTCACTAAGTGTGACCCATTCGCACGATTGGATCATGGTTATGGACCAACTATGCGAATGGCTCCCAATCAGCCGAATGGGCATGAGAATGATCCATTCGACCGAATAGAAGGGGGAGAATGAAGCAGTCGACCGACTGAGGCTCAGTCGGTCAACTGAAGATGCGAATGAAAGAGACCGAATGAAATAGTCGACCGACTGAGACTCAGTCGGCCGACTGAATGCGATTGACTAGGCCAATCGTACGACTGAGACTCAGTCGCCCGAATGAACTGAGCGAATGAGGCCAGTCGGCCGATTGAACTTAAGTTCAGTATTTAAGGGCCTTAGTCGATCGCATGTTCCTCATCACACCAAAATCGCACCCAAATCGCATTCTTCCGTTACTCTGCCAAAAATTGCTACAGATCCTGATTTACATTGCTGTTGAGTTTCTTACATTCGAGTGATGATTTTACAGGTACATTACTCTTGAATCTTACCAAAATCAGAAGATTACCGAACCTACATAAGAGACACTCGATTGAATCAAAAACGAACTGTGAAATGACCTAATCACCTACGTAAACTAAGCAAAATGTTAAAATTAAGTTTAATAGGTTATTAGTGACAAGTAGGCGAGTCTAATGGACCATTAAACATTGTTAAATGACTTAAATTGGTCAAGATTCGACCCACATGCGATCGAACAGTAGGGCAAGCGACTGGTCGTTCGAATGAAATCCAATCGCACAATTGAACCTTGCGATTGGGTCATCGGCCGAATGAACCACCTGAATGAGTTCAGTCGGCCGACTGAACCAATCGAAGACTCAGTCGGCAGATTGAACTCAATCGCATGTCGCATTCAACCGAATGAACTCAGTCGCACTTAAGAACAACTGAATGAACTCAGTCGCACTTAAGAACAACTGAATGACTCCAGTCGCATGATTCATTCGCATGAACGAATCAGAATGGAAGTGAAACACTACACTTAGAACTGAATTCTGAGGTATTATGTACTAATGATCATGTGTTTTGTGTTTCAGGAAAAATGGCTGACAGATGGTCTCTTAATCCAAAGCACAACATATGTGCCCATTTGGACCACACAACTCAAAACGGGGCCAAGTTCTCCGAGATTATAGCCTTCCTCAAACGCTCACGGATACATAAGGCTATATCTACGCCGTGCACGCCTTACAAATCACTACACCAGGCATTCTGGGAGAATGCCTCAGTGGATCGCTCTCATGAGCCATACAGCATCCGAAGCACCATTTTGGGTCAAGATATCGACATTGTTGGATTTGATCTGCCCAAGATACATATTAAATTGATGTGGCTAATGTGATATGATCCAAGTCGGGTCATACCCAATAACAGGCTAGACAAACACCTATAATGTTTATTATTGATCTGATGAGTTAAATAATAACAACACCAAAATATTTAGAAAATGGTTTTCTAAATAAGATGCACTAAAGATATTAATAGATAACATGGTTTTATTTATTTAAAGAGATCATCTTTTATAACTAACATGACATGTAAGATGTTACAAATTAATTAAATTGGGTTTTAATTAATGTCATGTTAGAGCTAGTTGTGTGTATGTGCAAATAAAATGTAAGTGTTACAATTTTATTTGAGTTTTAGTTAAATAATATTGTATGGATGACAAAAGCAAAGCCATCCATTGTGGCTGCTATATCTCGGCCCTTAGTGGCTGAAGGGAGGCTCTCCAATTGATTTAAGGCAGCTTTTTCATCCACACTCAACACACATAAAAAAGGAAAACATCTCTCTAAAAATCTAGTGCAAAAACCTCTCTTCTCCTCTCTCTTGCTCACGGCAATAACCAGGGAAAAGGAGGCTGTTTTCAGCCTTTTAAAGAGGACTAAAAAGCTGGAAATTGGTGTGTGAAATCCTAGTATCAAAGGTGTCTTTGTTGGGAGCTTGGGGTATTACTACTTGAGATCTTCTTGCTTGAAGATTCAGCCATAAATTTCATCTTAAACACCTCAAGAAACTCGATTTCTAGCAGCTTGAAAGGTAGTATTCTATGCATCCTTCACTTGTATTATTGTATGTTTTTCGTATATGGATCCATGGCTAGGGGTTTGATTACCAAATGGGTTTAACGATCAACTTATTAACGAGTTTTAAAACTTATTATCCGCTGCGTTTTTCATATACATTAGATTATATGAACTTTGATAAACTTCTTAAAATCCCTTCAATGGCATCAAGAGCCACTTATACGAAAGCATACATGTATAAATTGTATTATTTCCGGGTTTTGTGGTGTGAAACACCCTATGGCCGTGATGTTTGTGCTGAAATTGGGTTCCCTTTTGTTTTTTTTTTAAAGATTATACTTTACATGCATGTTGTAATCTTTAAAACCTTTCATATTGATGTTATGTTTATTTTGTTTGGACAAAAAACCAAAACTTTCGGTTTTCTTTTACCATGGCCGAAAGTTTAGTGGTTTCAAAAGGGAACCATTTCACTTAGATGTTACATATTTGGATGTGTATTTTGGGTGTTCATAACATAGCCAATACCTCATGTTTGGATGTATGTTTGGATGCATTTTGTGTTATGATATTGGTTGATTTTTCAAGATGGATTGTAATATTTATTTTATTTGGGTTTGTAATCTATTTATTATTAATGTTGATTTGTAATAATAAGTAGATTAGTTGTATTTCTTTTACTAGTAAAAATGTATTAGGATATGTTTTGTAAAAGAAAGTTCAACAAGACTTGGATTTTGGTTTGGGCCATTTTAGGCCCAAATGGGCCGCATAGCCCAAGATTGGTTTTAAACCCAATAACCAAAGCCCAAAGCATGGTGGCCCAAGGAAGCTAGGAGCTGAAATTGGAGCCCAAAAGAAGGCCCAAATAAAGCTTAAAGATGACAACACAAAATGGACATTTGATGCATTAGGATGCGGGATCAAGTGGGAGCACACCATCTCCATGCCTTGTGTCATGTTTGTGCTTTAATTTTAACCCTTTTGGCACACTTGTTTTGGCCAACAAGTGTTGCCAAATCCATTGGCTATGGTTATGAACTTGTGGTTATTTTGTTATGCATGTATGATTGGTTAATGTTCATATTATCTTATTGTGAAATTGGATAATTTAACACTAGAAATCACCACTCGCATAAAATTGGTTCCTTAGAAATCAATAAGAAATAAAATTGGTTTTATTAAAAGTTATTGATTTAATATTTAATAAGATATTAATAGGAACTTTAAAATGGGTTTTCAAACAAACTACCGTGCATTTGAATGCATGCAAATGCAAGGTATGAAAACTTTTTCCCTACTTGGTTTTGTAAAAACTTAAAATCCCCTTTTAAATAAGTCAAACACCATCCTATTAAACAACACTCAAATCATTTGAGAACTTGATGTGGGATAAAGGTCACCTAACCACATTTGAGGGAACTTATGAGTTTGAGGTGGGTTTGCCATATTTATGGAATAAAGGTCACCTAACCACTTATACTAGCAAATCCACACGTGTGTCTAATGAGGACGACTTAATTTGGAAATCATGCATTAGGATCACCGAAGCATGACATACAAGGGTGTTGATGGGATTAACATGCCAAGCAAACATAAGATGTTTAACCGATCCCATACACTAGAAATTGTAATAGGTTACAATTGTCAAACGTTGACTACCTTGTTAATTTAAATAAAGGGATAAAGATCACCTAACCGATATTTAAATGTAACGTTGGATTCTAATTTTTTTTTTTTTGACTATTAATTGTCTATGAGACAAAAGGGGTATTAATAATCAAAATACATTTATATTAAAAATACTAAATTTTGAACTTTGTAATATTGTAGATGGCTAACAACAACAACACTATCCCGACCGTCCATAACCTATCACTAAGAACCATCCTTGAAAAGGAACGTCTAAACCATGGGAACTTCATGGATTGGTACCGAAACTTGAGAATCGTTCTCAAACAGGAAAAGAAGTCCTATGTGTTAGACGATCCCATTCCCGATCAACCCGATGAAAATGACGTAGAGGCCTTTGCCGAGTGGGTCAAGTATACCGAGGACTCTGTGCAAGTCTCATGTCTCATGCTAGCGAGTATGATTCCTGATTTGCAAAAGGACTTTGAGAACCACAATGCCTATGACATGATCACCCAGTTGAAGGAAATGTTCCAACAACAATCAAGGGTGGAACGCTTTGAAACGGTTCGAGCACTCCATGCATGTCGGATGGACGAAACCCAATCGGTGTCATCTTACGTTCTTAAGATGAAGAGCCACATTGATCGCCTCGAAAGGCTTAACTGTCGTGTGTCCAACGAGTTGGCAACGGATTTGATCCTCAACTCCCTATCCAAGAAGTTTGATAGCTTCGTAATGAACTATAACATGAATGGATGGGACAAGAGCGTTGGTGAGCTTCATTCAATGCTCAAAACGGCCGAGGCAGGTATGGGTAGAAAGGTTCTACCGGTCCTTACGATCAATGAAGGTGGTAGTAGGAAAAGGCACACACCCGACCATAGGGCAAGTGTTGCCAAAAGGAAGGGGCACGTCAAAGGGAAGGGTAAGGGTAAAGCAAAAATGGAACCGCCTAAACCAAAAGAAAAGAAGCAAAAGGTTGCTCAAGATGACCCATGTTTTGAGTGTGGAGAGGTAGGCCATTGGAAACGCAATTGTCCGGTCTATCTCAAAGCGTTGAGATCGAAGAGGGACGCGGGGCAAACCTCAGGTACAATCTTCATGATACATGTTGAGCTTAATATTATTTCTTCTAACACATGGGTATTAGATACCGGATGTGGAACTCATATTTGCAACTTGTTGCAGGGGTTCAAAAGAAGTAAAAATTGTGGAAAAGGGGAAATAAGTCTCTTCATGGGCAATGGTGCAAAGGTTCACGTGGAAGCCCAAGGAGACTACGTTTTGAAGCTTCCAAGTGGTTTGGAAGTCCTTTTAAAGAATGTATTGTATGCTCCTAGTTTAACTAGGAACATTATTTCTGTTTCCCGTTTAAGACAATGTGATTATAATTTCAAGTTTGTTGACAATGATATTCATGTTTCCTTAAATCACATGTTTTATTTTAAAGCTATACCTTGTAATGGCATTTATGAATTGGTTCATGAAAACACAACATATGATAGCTCAATGTACCAAGCAACCACCAAAAGGCTCAAACAAGATTTGAGTGATTCCTATCTTTGGCATTGTCGCCTTGGTCACATAAACAAGAATCGTATGCAAAAACTTCAAAAGAATGGTCTTTTGAAAACCAATGAATATGAATCATTTGATATATGCGAGTCTTGTTTACAAGGTAAAATGACAAAGGCCCCTTTTAGTGGGACTAATGAAAGGGCAAAAGATTTATTAGGGATCATACATTCGGATGTATGTGGACCTTTTAAACCAATAACTAGGAATGGTGAAAGATACTTCATTACCTTTACTGATGACTATAGTCGTTATGGGTATGTGTACTTGTTAAGACACAAACATGAATCTTTTGAAATGTTCAAAATCTTCAAAAATGAAGTAGAAAATCAACTCAACAAAAGGGTCAAGATTCTTCGTACGGATAGAGGAGGTGAATACCTAAGTAGTGAATTTCAAGAGTATCTTAGAAGTTGTGGGATTGTCTCACAGCTTTCTCCACCTGGAACACCACAACATAATGGTGTGTCTGAAAGGAGGAATCGGACTCTATTGGATATGGTTCGATCTATGATGGCTAGAAGTACACTACCTCTATCATTTTGGGGTTTCCCCTTGCTCTCCGCGGCCCGTATATTAATATGCCCCCAACCAAGAAAGTGGATACAACACCTTTCGAAGTATGGCATGGAAGGGTTCCATCATTATCATATTTAAAAGTTTGGGGGTGTGATGCTTATCCTAAGCAATACACCCAAAACAAACTGGAGTCCCGATCCACAAAGTGTATCTTCATTGGATACCCTAGAGATTGTATTGGATATTATTTCTATGATCCGACAAAGCAGAAAGTATTTATTGCTCGAAAGGCAGAGTTCTTGGAAACTAAGTTTCTTTCGGAAGAAACTAGTGGAAGAACAGTGGAACTTGAAGAAGTTCAAGATCCACAAAACGATACACAATTGGTTGATACTAGCAATCAACATGAGGATGTTGAGAATGATCATATAGATGATCAAGATATACAAAACGTTCGCAAATCTGGTAGAATTAGTATTCCTCCTGAGAGATATGGATTTCTCATGGATGGATGCTATGTGGTAGATTCGGACGAACCAACCACATACCATGATGCTATGTCAAAACCTGATTTTGACAAATGGCAAGAAGCCATGAACGATGAGATGCAATCCATGTATGATAACCAAGTTTGGGAATTGGTTACACCACCTCTTAAGTCCAAGATAGTTGGAAGTAAGTGGGTTTTCAAGAAGAAAATCGATATGCATGGAAACTTGGATACCTATAAAGCTAGACTTGTAGCTAAAGGTTTCACTCAAACTCAAGGGGTTGATTATGATGAAACTTTCTCGCCTGTGGCAATGCTAAAGTCTATTAGGATATTGTTTGCCATAGCAGCATATTATGACTATGAGATTTGGCAAATGGATGTCAAAACGGCTTTCCTTAATGGATATCTTGAGGAAGATGTCCATATGAAACAACCTGAAGGTTTTGTCGATCCAAAGTATCCTGACAAGGTATGAAAGTTAAAGAAGTCAATCTATGGATTGAAACAAGCGTCAAGAAGCTGGAATCACCGTTTTGATGATGAAATAAAGAAATTTGGATTCATCAAAAACGCTGATGAAGCTTGTGTATATAAGAAGGCTAGTGGGAGTACTATCACTTTCCTTGTATTATATGTCGATGACATTTTACTACTTGGAAACGACATTCCAACCTTGGAAGGTGTAAAAAACTGGCTTGGAACCTGTTTTTCAATCAAGGATCTTGGTGAAGCCGCCTACATTCTGGGAATAAAGATCTATAGAGATAGATCAAGGCGGCTAATAGGTTTAAACCAAAGTGCATACATTGAAAAGATCTTGAAAAGGTTCAAGATGGAGAATTCTAAGAAAGGTTTTGTACCTATTCAAAAGGGCACTATATTGAGTTCATCTCAATGCCCTAGTTCAAAGATTGAACAAGAAAGAATGAATGGAGTCCCATATGCATCTGCTATAGGATCCATCATGTATGCAATGATATGTACTAGGCCGGACGTGTCATGTGCCTTAAGCATGACAAGTAGATATCAACAGAATCCAGGTAATAGTCATTGGATGGTTGTTAAGAGTATTTTGAAATACCTTAGGAACACTAAGGATATGTTCTTAATATATGGATCTGGTGAAGAGGAGCTCGTTGTAAAGGGTTACACAGATGCGAGTTTCCAAACTGATCGAGATGACTCTCGATCACAGTCGGGATACATCTTCATTATGAATGGAGGAGCAGTCTCTTGGAAGAGCTCAAAGCAAGATGTAGTGGCACTATCTACAACAGAATCAGAATACATTGCCGCTTCACTGGCAGCTCAAGAAAATGCGTGGCTTAGGAAGTTCATTGCTGATCTAGGGGTTGTTGCTACCATTCAAGACCCCCTAAGATCTTTTGTGACAACGAGGGTGCGATTGCTCAAATCAAGGAACCTCGTGCTCATCAAAAGACTCGGCACATTGAACGGAGATTCAACTACATAAGAGATGAAGTTGAAAAAGGAAAAATATGTATTCGCAAAGTTCATACTGATCAAAACATTGCGGATCCATTCACGAAGCTCCTAGATAGGACAAGACATGAAAGTCATATTTGTGCCTTAGGACTCCGATACTCTAGTGATTGGAATTGATCAAATTTTGTATTTGGATATTGAAACTTATGTTATTTATCTTAATTATACGATTATTATTTACATTTGTTCTTCTAATTTTAGCATGTTTAAATCCGTGAATAAGTAAGTTATTCTAAATGTCCGTAGTCGATCATACTTGTGGGAACAACTATGAATGTAAGACTGTAATGAACTCGGATTGGTTGATATTCATAAGGTATGAATATAGAGCAAGAGGTCGCTGCCAAGGTTCATTGATATCTATGAGATATAGATATTGGACTGACCCGCTCTCAATTATTTCCACATGGAATCTTAGTGATTAGTCATAAGAAATATTGAGTAAAGGCGAATATCATTGTGTCCTCAGACCTGAGATACATATTGGGTCTTGATATCCACCAAATGTTGTACTTTGACTTAGTGCTTTGCTGTTCTGAAATATTGGCAGTACATAAGGCTGAGTTCAGGTATGATATAAAGTGATTGTGAGAGACGTATGTAGTCAAGATGGAATTTGTTCCTCTTATTCGTTGAGAGTTAGATGTCTAAGGCCTGTTAAAGTTAAATTATCAGAGAATGACAATTCTGTGTCTCTAAGATTTAACATGACATCTGCAACAAAAGGATAAATGAATGATTCACCTAAATCATATTCAAGTAAGGTACTTGAATGGAATGATGTTATTGAATGGCACTTAGTCATATACATTAGGGGTAGCAAACCGTTGCTAGGCGTCATTTGCTGCTTGCATCAATCTTCTATGAATCTTGTGCAAGTGGGAGATTGTTGGATTCGATCTGCCCAAGATACATATTAAATTGATGTGGCTAATGTGATATGATCCAAGTCGGGTCATACCCAATAACAGGCTAGACAAACACCTATAATGTTTATTTATTGATCTGATGAGTTAAATAAATAACAACACCAAAATATTTAGAAAATGGTTTTCTAAATAAGATGCACTAAAGATATTAATAGATAACATGGTTTTATTTATTTAAAGAGAGATCATCTTTTATAACTAACATGACATGTAAGATGTTACAAATTAATTAAATTGGGTTTTAATTAATGTCATGTTAGAGCTAGTTGTGTGTATGTGCAAATAAAATGTAAGTGTTACAATTTTATTTGAGTTTTAGTTAAATAATATTGTATGGATGACAAAAGCAAAGCCATCCATTGGTGGCTGCTATATCTCGGCCCTTAGTGGCTGAAAGGGAGGCTCTCCAATTGATTTAAGGCAGCTTTTTTCATCCACACTCAACACACATAAAAAAGGAAAACATCTCTCTAAAAATCAAGTGCAAGAACCTCTCTTCTCCTCTCTCTTGCTCACGGCAATAACCAGGGAAAAGGAGGCTGTTTTCAGCCTTTTAAAGAGGACTAAAAAGCTGGAAATTGGTGTGTGAAATCCTAGTATCAAAGGTGTCTTTGTTGGGAGCTTGGGGTATTACTACTTGAGATCTTCTTGCTTGAAGATTCAGCCATAAATTTCATCTTAACACCTCAAGAAACTCGATTTCTAGCAGCTTGAAAGGTAGTATTCTATGCATCCTTCACTTGTATTATTGTATGTTTTTCGTATATGGATCCATGGCTAGGGGTTTGATTACCAAATGGGTTTAACGATCAACTTATTAACGAGTTTTAAAACTTATTATCCGCTGCGTTTTTCATATACATTAGATTATATGAACTTTGATAAACTTCTTAAAATCCCTTCAGACATTACCGCTACTGACATCCAGAGAATCCTTGAGTTTGGGGATGACTCCACTCACCCCACTAAGTTACATCCTTTGACAGTGAGAGGGTGTTTCCTCCGAATCAAGTATGCGGGGGACATTAACTCGGGGGTGCTAATAAGAGCAACTTGTGCCCACAATACAAATATCTGGCACATGTGATTCTTAAGTGCATTGCTTCGAGAAGGGGTGGTTTCGATGACCTATCAGATCAGATACAAAAGCCTTCGTGGCTCTGGTGCTGAACCACCCTTTCAGCTTCTCTAATATGATCTTTGCTTATTTGGTAGAGAACATTGAAACAAAAGGGAAAGAAGGTTTTTGTATGTATCCAAGATTTCTTCAGATGATATTCAATGAGAAGCTGCCTCTGCTCCCCAAGGAAAGTCACGATTCAGTGACTTTGGAACTTATGGATGACACTACTTTGGTAGGATGGTGGTGTACCGGGGCAAGCAAGTGAAGCCCCAGGCAAAGAGGCTGATTGGCCATTTAGCAGATGAAAGTTATGTGGCACCGGGGAGACGCCAATGGCGTCACGAGGACAGTGACTCCGACGTGGAGCCAATTGTCCTACCTACTGATGATCAGATGATGATGATAGTGGGGGTGCCGGAGACAATATGCCTGTTCCACAGAGAGGCACTACGTCTGATGTCGTGCCTCCAGCACCGCCCCGGCTGCAGAAGTTACCGAATCAGCTGGGTTTCATCATGATTTTGTCCTTGAGACAAAAGTAGAAGAAGAAGAGTCTGATGAGGAGCCCCTCACAAGGACTGGTAGGGAAAAGTGGTTCCCACAGTACATGGGCTTCGGGTGGTTGGTGAGCACCAAGAGACTCTGGAGACACAGAGAGACCGACCCGACCTATGTTCCAGGGTCAATCGGGCAGGGTAGGAGGGGGAGCATCCACCTCGAAGGGACGAGGAGAAACGGATGGCTCAACCCCATGGGCAGAAACCAAAGAAGAAGCGCCGTTTGACCTTCATCACTACCACCTCTTCAGACACACACCATCCACCACCATAGCCACCACAGCCCCCACAGCAACCACAACACCACCAGACCGACCACCACAATACAGATCCCAGCCACCACTACATCATTCACCCCTCACTCACCACCATATCATCCCCGACCTGACCCGATATTCACCACAGCCACCACCACCACCACTAGCCACCAAACCGAGCCCTCAGCCTATCCCTCATTCACTTACAGATCACCTCTACCTACAGTTGCGGTAGAAGAACAGTTGTCGCAGCTACTAACAGAATGGTAATGCATTTGCTGGCTGCCGATGAGGAAAAGGCCTCCCAAATCCGCCAGGTTACTGACCTGACTGCTGCACAAACTCACCAAATTGCAGAGCAGCTCAAGTGATAGAAAGACAGGCCCGACAGATGACTGCCCAGAGCAACGAGATAGCCATTCTCCAGCTCAAGCGTCACCTCAGGGAAGAAAATAGAGGAGTTGGAAAAGGCTAAAAAGACCATTTTGCTAAATCTGAAAGGATCGAAGGAGAGCCCTTAAAGATAAGGGATGGGGACAGAAATGATGATGATGATGAAGACGATGATGATGATGAGAGTGAAACTGACGAAGAGAAAACTGAAGAATGGCACGAAGATGAAGACACTAACAGAGAGAACAGCTGAATCTGTCTCAGCTCCAGGGCAAGAGAAAAGATCAAAGAACAGACAAGATCAGTCAGCTTCTGCTTCTGCACCTTCACGTGATGAGCCGAGTATTCAGGATAAAAGTAAATAGTAGATGTTTATGTATTTATTTACTTTTGTATTCTGTATTGAAAAACCATGTATTAATGTTTATACTAAGTTAATGCATTTCGTTTGATAAATTACTAATGATTTGAGTGTGAAATGTGTAAATCAAACAGATCCAAATTACAAAAGAGATGAGTTTGATATTGCTCCCCTTCAGCAGGTCAAGTCTCAACTCACAATGTTCTTGATCTGCAAGGGATTGTCAGAAGGTCAGTGAGTTATACCCCTGAAGAAGGGGAAATAATTCACGATCTATCAACGAGCAACTGGCAGAAATTTTCAAGCTCAATCCTGATGAAACAGTGAAGATGTTTCCGACATGTAATGCTACCTGTGATGACGAGCTAAATGACGTTGATGAAATAGAGATAGAAGATATCACTGCAGAGCACTATCCTCAGTATGCTGACAATGAGGGCAATGTGGTTCCCAATCTGGTGAATCCCTTGTCGGTGATACATTTGAGGTGTTAGACAAAATGGAGCAAGAGTCAGAGAAGACAGAGGGAATGGCCCAAGCCTCAAAGGATGATGTTGATATCCGTAAGGCTGAATGGGCTGCATGTTTTAAAGAAGTTAGAGCCCAACGTGCTGCACCAAAGAGGGATGCCTACACCCAGCTCTACAGAGTCAAGAAACATCTTAAGGTGTCAGGCAGGATTATAGCAGGGCATATTTTGATGATCTTAACGTTTATGCCGTTAAGAGGGAGAAGGGCATAGAGTACTTTAGATTTCCACATGATCTAAAGACTCTACCAGGTTTTGAGCTCAACCAGCTAGCCAAATTGAAGCTGTTGTATGCTGACCCAAAAAGATGTCAGGCTGGTTTGAGCTGCCCTAAAGAAAGAGTACCACACCAGGTGATTAACTTCAGACCTCAACAACCTACAAGGTATATAGAAGGTCTGAGATGGATGCCATTACTGGAAAACCAAAGATAGTGTTGAAGTGGAATCCTCCGCGCACAATGTCAAGAATCCCACTTCGGGAAATGACAAAGGATTTCACACCACACTTTAAGTGGTGGTACTACGATTGAGAACAGGAGAAGCGGTCATAGTCCTAAATAAAGAGGGCAAAATGGATACAATCAGAGTATTCGATCCGATGTGGCTTACCAACTTGTCGGAAAATGATGTCTATACACTTTACAAGTGGCCACTGTTCTATGATACGCAAGATATTGTACAGGCCCTCCAGTTCCAAAATGTCATAAGACTTTGCTTCGCGTTTGATATTCACGCGGGAGTCACAAAAGAGGACAGTACAAGAAATATGAGGAGGTAATGAAGAAAACAAGATATTAGAGAGATCTAGGTCCAAAGGGGAGTTTGTTGATACATGTATGTTCCTAGATCATGATATGTGATGTAATAGATCTTGTTTGGTATGATTAATGAAATGATATTGATAGTTTGTTAGTTATAATGTTTAATGTTTCATTAATGTGTCGACATTGAATTGGTTAATTAGGTTAGTGATTGCTTGAATGATTACACATAATGTTTATTAATTAATACACAATACATTCAAACTTAACATAATAAAGTTCTCATGCGAATGGCTCATGCGAATGAACCATACGCATGAATACTTCACATGATTGACTCAGTCGCACGACTGAACCAGGAGACTAGATCAGTCATACGATTGTAACATAAGATTGGCTCAGTCGCACGACTGAACACTCAGTCGTACGAATGAATCAACCGCATGGTTCAATTGCACGACTAAACCAGTTCAGTTGCACGATTGAATAATACCAACCTATAAATACAACTCAATTCGTGAAAAAGAAGAACTCTTGATTAATTACGATTCCAGACGTACCCTAGCCGTCCAGAAACCTCTCAATTCGTTCTCCAAGTTCATAGACACATTAGATCGATTCCCAATCGATTTCTAACGTTAGTTTCAATTCTTGATTGATTCTTCGTGTGTTCTCACTGATTGGATCGCCAATCAAATAGGATTCCGCACTATTTGATCTGGTTTACACGTTAATCTCTAGGTATTTCGGTCAAATACCAGGTCCTAACACCAAAGATATTGCAATGAACAGAATTAGTTATAGAGAGAAGAAAGTTTTTGCAAAGAAATATTTCATTCAATCACACGCTTTCGTGGTGGCAAATTGTCACGAATACAATCAGGTCAATCATCCCTTATATAGGAATATCGTGCTGGAACATTCCTTATATAGGAGATGTGACGTCTACTGATGTCACTTGATAGTGACATCTAACAGAATTATTTAAACAACTGAAACACAACTACTGAAGATGTCAAAACAGCTGACATCTTCTTACAAAAATACTAAGTGTTATCAGTTACTACAACTACTGAAAAGAAACAACTAAAACTACAACGACCGAAGAACAAGCTCTTCAGTCGTTTTACAAAACTACTGAAAGTAAAAACATAAAACTACTGATATCACAACTACTAAAAAAGTACTCTTCAGTTGTTGTGACAAACTACTGAAACTTCAGTACTTGGTCTTCAGACTTGAACTTCAGATGTTTCATCAGCTGATGACTTCAGTAGATGTCATCAGCTGATGTCTTCAGTCTTTGTCTTCAGACTTTGTACATCAGTTGTTGATCTTCAGCACTTGTGGACTCTTCAGCTGTTGTACTTCAGTACTTTGGTCTTCAGCTTCAGCACTTGTATTCTTCAGCTGTTGAGCTTCAGCACTTTAGTCTTCAGCTGTTGAAGTCTTCAGTACTTGATCTTCAGCTGTTGAAGTCTTCAGCACTTGTCAAACTGCTGATGAAGCCTTTAGCAGTTGTTGTGATATCATGTGGGACTTAGAGGTTTTCTGATCTTGGCTCATTGGTTCTTTTGGTCCAACAAACTCCCCCTGAACCAATGCAGCCAAAACCTCTAATTGATTTATTTTCCCACTTATTGTTGGCAGAATGGTTGGTCTTTTTCCTTCTTGGTCAGTTGAGAAGATGACCCATATAAGCACTGGCCTGGGAATGAGTCTTTGATGATTTGGTTGGCAATGTATGGATGGGAGCTCTGTATTGGGGAATTGGACACTGAGTTATTCTCCCATCCATGAGACTCACTTCCCAACTATGAGCTTGTAGGATTCCCTGGTGTAGGCCTCCAAAAATACAATTTGTTCCTCCATTGTGAGCTCCTCGGCCTCACCATCGAAGAATCCTTCAGGCCCATAGTACTCAGACAGGAATTTGACCTATTTTCCATTTTTGAGTACCACTGTTGTAATCTGTCTGTAAGCAAATTCATCAGGATGATGACCTTCTAACAGCAGTGGTAACTCATCCTTTCTGATCTCATTCAGCCTCTTATACACCAGCCCCTTTTTGATCATTCGGTTCTCTAGCATCTTTTGTGGAGGCATGTTTGAGGTGTAGGCCTTTTTGAAATCTTCCAGGATTTCCCAGGGTGAAACTACAATGGCCAAGGAGATCACTTCATCTACAATCTTTTTGAATTGACCACTGTATCTCTAAGGGATGTTTTTCTTTTGTATTATGTGAGCCACCCTAGGATCAGGCCAAATTCTTACTCTTTCTTTCACATACTGAAAAGTATGTCTAAGAGTATAAATCCTCTGAGCTTGTTTTTTCATATTAATGATGGAGGAAGTGGCTGCATAAGCTTTATATACTCTCCTCAATAACTCTTCATCATGCAATCTGTGTTGTTCTTCTTCTTCTAGTTTCACTTTGATTGCATCTCTTTGTTGCTCAGGAGTTATTGCAAGAGAGAGATCTTGGCCTTAGGCAACTGCAGAACAATTGAGATCGGCAGCCTATCTTCTTCATCATCATTTTCTTCTTCTTCCACAAGCCTCAACACCCTTCTCTTCTTCTACTTAGGTGCATCATCGGCTGTTGGTTTTGAGGGTAAGGGAGTTGGGTTTGTGGGTTGTGGTTGTGGTTGTTTTGAGAGGGAATGTTGACAGACTGAGTCAGCATTTTGGAGGTGAGTGTGGCTTTTGAGTGTTTGGCTAGCTCAGTCTTGCTCCCTGCTCCTGCTTCATTCAAAGCTTCGACTACTAAACCCTTAGTGTATGCTTCAGACGAACAGATCTTGGAGGTTATGGCCAAGATGCTGTCCCTGGTCATGATTTTACTTCGATCAATGATCTCCCAAGGTATTTGCTGATAAATCTGATCATGATCTCAAGTCTCTCTCTATCCATAGTGCTGTAGCTGGCCCATCTTTGTGGATCTCTTCGATCTCTAATCTTCTTATTTCAGAATCCAGCTTTTTAGTGTCGAAACCTTGCCTAAACAACTGATCAATGATATTGTCCATTGATCTGCTGTGTTCAACATCAGCCTCTTTAACCATTTCGTTCAAGTTCTTCTCTTTCTCAGCACTCTTCTTTTTCTTGTATGTGACATGAAAGTCTTTTTGACTTTCATGTACTTTTTCAATTTCAGCTCCCTTCTCAATCACATTCTCCTTCTCTTTTTCGGCTCATACACACAATCCTTCTCTTTTTCCACCTCTTTATCCTTCTCTTTCTCTCTCTCCTTCTCCATCCTCTTTCTTTTAGCTTTCACTGCTGAACTCTCCTCCTTTTTGGTGCATTGGTTGCAAGGGATTGAGTAGCAGAAAGTTGTTGGCTCAGTACATCCTCCACCAAGGTTGTAAGACAGAAGAAAGTCTCTCATCAACAGTTTTAATAACAAATTCGGTTAGCTGCGGTGTGATGAGAGAGGAGATTTTGAGGGATAGCATCTATTTGCTCAGGGGGGTTTTGGTCCTGAGAAATGGTGCCAGAAACAGAGGCAGGTGGCTGAGAATTTTGTAGTGGCTGTGTGTTTAAGGGACCTTCAGAGGAAGGTGCCATCTGTTGGGTTGATGTGGTGGCAGATGGTCTTTCTCCTTGAGAGAGTTGGTCAAGTAGATTTTGCAGCCTACTGACTTCCTCCTCTAGGATTGTGTTCTGGGCAAGAACATTGTAGAAAAAGCCCAGGTCATCATCAGCAGATGCTGAATCACCTGACCTCCTGCTTGTAGCAGGATGGACATGCACTGGTGTAGACCAGTTGTAGCATGTGCCCCTTTGTCTTGGAACTGGGGACTTCCAGCCTCAGGACTTTGTCCTTCATCAGCTGTTGCCTCTAGTGAGGTCTTAGTTATGTTACCAACCTTAGTCTAATCATATGCTGATTCAGAAGAGGTGGCAGCCTCACCAGATGTTCTGATCTCCATATCCACACCAGAGATAGAACAGTTAAACCCCGGTGTTGTGGGTTGTCAGAAGCATGTGTATCCGCTTCCTCTCAATTGCTGTTGTTCTCCCCTTTGTTGGTGGTTGTAGGGGAGGAGGAGAGGCATGCAGCTGAGTCAGCACATTGGCAATTATAATGGTTGGGCTTTGAGGGGCATTTGCATGGGGAGAGGGGATAGAAGCTGATTGCATCCGGGGAGAGGGATGCTCTTCAATGATAACCTCCTCAAGTGAGAGAGGTCTCAGCAATGTGGTTTCCCCTGAATGGTTGCAACAGGATCCTTTTGAGAGGATACCTGTGCGGCTGGGCTGGTTGAGTCGTGAACACTACTGGGGGGTTTGAACCAGTAGGTTTATCCTGTTTGGGTGTACAGGAGCATCATCAGGAGACTCATCTCCCTGATTAGCCTGTTTGGGTTTGGATTTTGGCTTGGTGGGGACTTTGGATCTGGCAATTGAAGCTGTGGGTTCCCTTTGCTTGGGTTTTAGCAAACGGGCAGCTTCTTTGAGGGATTGGTCAGAGTTATGCATGGAGTATACCTCAGCTAGAACAGCTGGTGCAGGGACTCCAAGGCCAACAAGGCCATCAGTTTGTAATTCATTTAAAATTATGGCCATCAGAAACCTGGGATAATAGCCATCTTTTTCCCACAGGTTTCTGTGCCAGATCTTTGATTTCTAGAAACACAATTTGTGAAAAATTTAAAGGTTGGTGTTCTAGAATGGGATATAATACATGTTGCCACCGGGAAGACATTTGATCCCATGAGGATGTCTTCGAGGCTAAGCAAACATTCACCATATGAAATATAATCGTTCAGCATCAGGGAAGTTCTTCTTCAGTATGGTAGCAGCTCGAAGATTTCCGTCGTACCCATTGTTGATGAAGCATATCAGTTGTGCCCTTCGGGTACTCAGTCACACAAGCAGCATCTTGTAAATTTAGCACTCTACGAATGCTTTTAGGTGTAACCTCTACTTGTTTTGGTTAACCAATGACCTAACAGAGATTTGGCCGGTAGGCACATCAGTGTGAACGTAGGCATTGGACCAAAACTGACTGAGTGACTCTGGGTAGATGGTCGGGTTTAAGAGCAGAGCTGTATTATATTAGAATCAGCCATTAGGTCTATGGCGTGATCAAACTTTGTCCAGAAGGCCGATTTCGTGAGGTAGGCGACGCAGTTATGTCGGGGTTTTAGACTCATGGTTGCCATTTTTGAAAGTATGAAGGTCTGAAGAACGGCTAATGGAACGTTTGAGAAGAAGACAGGTATTTATAGGGTTGGGAGAGGAAAAGGCTGAAAGAAAACTACTGAAGGTTTTGGTGTGGTCATCAGCTGTTTGAAACTACTGATGACGTGGTATTAACCTTCAGAGGTTTAAAACAACTGACAGTGGTGGTGTTGTCATCAGTTGTTAAAAAACAACTGAAGACTTGGTTTTGACCATCAAACGTTGAAACAGCTGAAGTCTTGGTGTTAATCATCAGTAGTTATGAAACTACTTAGGTAGTGGTTTTGACTTCATATGATGTAAACAACTGAGACTTGGTTTTGTCATCAGTAGTTGTGAAACTACTGAAGACAGTGGTTTTGCTTCAGTTGTTTAGAAACAGCAGTTGTAGAAACAACTGAAGAGAAATTTCTCATCAGCTGTTTTGTCAATTCTTAGCTTTTCAGCTGTTTCATACTGTCCTCAACACTTACTCATCAGATTTCATCTGCTTTTCAGATGCTTTTCAGTAGTTTAGAACAGATAATGTACTTCAGTACTTGTGAGGCATTTAGCCTTCAGTAGTTATAAGAAAAACTGAGGGTAAAAGAACTCATCAGTACTTATATGTGACATGGTTACCAATGATCATCAGTACTTATTACTAAGATCATCAGTAGTTGTCACTTATTCTAGCTGCAGCATACCAAGCCTTAACACCAGGTTGTGGAAAGTTGAACTATCCAAAGGCTTAGTAAAAATGTCTGCAAGCTCATCAGCACTAGGCACAAGCATAGGATTAATTAGACCCTTTTCAAAACAATCTCTTATAAAATGATGTCTAATTTCTATTGTTTGGTCCTAGAGTGCTGGACTGGATTTTTGACAATGCAAAGAGCTGAAGCACTATCCATTAATAACGGAGTCTTAGTCTCTGTAATGCCATAATCCAAAAGTTGATTCTGAAGCCAGAGTACTTGGGATGTACAACTTGCAGCAGCAATGTACTCGGCTTCAGCAGTGGATGTAGCAACAGATGTTTGTTTCTTACTCTGCCAAGAAATCAAACAGTTGCCTAGGAATTGACATCCACCAGAAGTTGATTTCCTGGTCAACTTACACCCTGCATAGTCACTATCAGAGAAAGCAAGTAATTTGCAAGAGTGCCCAGTGGAATACCATAAACCTAGAGATTGTGTACCTTGCAAATATCTAAAGATCCTCTTGACTGCAATCAGATGAGACTATTTAGGTGCAGCCTGAAATCTAGCACAAACACATGTAGCAAACATAATATCTGGTCTAGAAGTGTTAAATACATCAAGGACCCAATCATACATCTGTAAAGCGTTTCATCAACAGCTTTACCTTTCTGATCAACATCCAATTGTGTGGTGTTGCACATGGGAGTAGAACATGGCTTACAGTTTTGTAAATCAAACTTATTTAAAAGATCTTTTGTATTTTAGACTGATGAATGAAAATTCCATCAGCTTTTTGTTTGATTTGCAAGCCTAGAAAGAACTGTAATTCTCCCACTGCACTCATTTCAAACTTCATTTGCATTAATTTTGTAAAATCATCACACAACTAGGGATCAGAGGATGCAAATATAATATCATCAACATAAATTTGAACAAGTAGCTTATGCTGATCCACCTTCTTAATAAATAAATTTTATCTATGGAGCCTCTAGTGAAATTATTTTGCAGAAGAAAGTTAGATAATGTCTCATACCAGGCTCTAGGAGCTTGTTTCAACCCATAAAGAGCCTTATCAAGCTTGTATACCCATTCTGGGTGTTTATTATCCTCAAAACCTGGTGGTTGACACACATAAACTTCTTCTTTTATTTTACCATATAAAAATGCACTTTTAACATCCATTTGAAAAACTTTAAGATTGTGGAGTGCAGCATAGGCTAAGAGCAATCTAATTGCCTCCAGTCTGGCTACAGGGGCAAAGGTTTCATCATAATCAATACCTTCTTCTTGTGCAAACCCCTGAACAACCAGTCTGGCCTTGTTCTTAACAATAAGCCCATTTTCATCTGTTTTATTCCTAAACACCCATTTAGTGCCTATTGCACACTTACCTGGGGGAAGAGGAACAAGCTCCCACACTTGCTGCTTTTTGAACTGAAGAAGCTCAAGCTGCATTGCTTCAACCCAGCCATTGTCTCTAAGTGCAACATGATAATTCTTTGGCTCTAGCTGACTGATGAAGAGAGCATAGAAGCAGAAATTGGACAATTGACTTCTGGTTGAAACTCCAGCATTGATATCACCAATGATTGGAGATATTGGGTGATTCTTCAGCTCTGGATAAACAATGAGATCAGTGCAAGTGTTTGTAGAACCTTCAGCAGCAACAGATGTTGATGTAGACTTTTGAAACCATGTAGATGGTGGCAACTCAAATGAAGTTGAAGATGCAGAAATCTCATCAGCACTTGTTGTGGATGTAGCTACTGAAGCTACAGGAGCATCAGATTTAAAGGACACGGGCAGTTGGTCACTAAACTTGAAGAGGTGAGTACTGCTATCATCATCAGCACCAGCAGTACCACCAGGTGGTGAACTGTTGACAGGAGCAACAGCAGGAGTTTGATAAGGAACATATTGCAGTATGTCCAAATCAAATAGCTCCACAGGGCTTTGTGGAACCTTGTCCTTTGGAGATTCATTAAACTTAACATGTAGAGTCTCTTCAACCATCTTTGTTCTACAGTTGAAGACTCTGTATGCTTTGCAAGTTGATGAATAACCAACAAAGTACCCTGCATCCACCTTAGGATCAAATTTTTGGAGTTGATCCCGTGTGTTGAGAATGAAACAAGACACCCAAAAGCTCTGAAAAATGAAATTAGAGGAGCCAAATGATGAAGAACTTCATATGGAGTCTTCATCAACCTCTGATTTACTAGAACTCTATTCTGTACATAGCAAGCTGTATTGACAGCTTCAGCCCAAAAAGTCATTGGCAGTCCAGAATCAGCCAACATGGACCTTGCAGCTTCAATAAGGGTCCTGTTCTTTCTCTCCACTACTCCATTTTGTTTAGGAGTTCTTGGAATGCTAAACTGCCTCTTGATTCCCTTTGAGAGGTAAAACTCATCAAGTGTATTGTTTCTGAATTCTGTTCCATTATCACTTCTAATACACTTGACTGAGAGGGAATACTGCTTCTCAACATACAACACAAAGTTGATAATCTTCTGAGCTACCTTATCCTTTGAATGCAAGAAGAAAGTCCATACAAATCTGGAGTAATCATCCACAATTACCAAACAGTATTTCTTCTTAACCATACTCATCACTCTCACAGGACCAAAGAGATCCATGTGAAGAAGCTGTAAGCAGGCAGAGGACTTAGGTTCTTCTATGGAGGGAAATGAAGCTTTGTGATGTTTTCCTTTTAAACAAGCAGTGTAGTTATCTTCACATTTGTACTCCTTCATAGGCAGTCCCCTTACTAAACCATGGTTTATCAGCTGATTTATGTTTTTGAGATTAACATGACCCAGCCTTCTATGCCATAGAGTAGATTCTTGAGGGGAAGCCTTCGAAAATAGGCAAGGATGGCCTTTGAGATCTATTTTCTTGGAAAGATCTAAGGCATACACTCTTCCTGTCCTGTTGGCCTTCAGGAGAGTGTATCCATCCAAACCTTATCAATCAAACTTAGAACTTTGGATGACAGAATCCGACAGTTCTGACTGGTGAAAAGAGTAACATGGCCTTTGTCACACATTTGACTGACACTCAAGAGGTTGTACTTGAGATTTTCCACATGGTTAACATCATCAAACTTTATTTCCCCATTGGAAACAAAGCCTTTGCCGATGATGTAACCCTTTGCATCATTGCCAAATGACACAAACCCCTTCCTTCCTTGAGAGTAGTCATTAAGAAGAGATCTGTTTCCTGTCATATGCATGGATCCTCCACTGTCTACATACCAGATGCCTCTGTGGCATATTGAATAACCCTGCAAAACACAACAATTAGTTAGATTTTGAGACCCAAACCTTTTTGGTTTTGGGCCTGTGTCATCAACAGATGGTAAACTAACAGGTTTGTTGGAAACAACAGCCTGAGAGGAAGAAGATGGTGAAGAAGAGGAATCCTTTGGCTTGGACCTCCTTTTCTGTGGTTTCAACATAGGAACATCTAATTGGTTAACTCTTCCCAATAGATGTTGAACCATCATAACCAGCTGTGTCTGATTTTGTGATAAAGCTTTCAGCTCTCCAGACACATTGGCATTGGAGTTTGATAAGTTCCTATGTTGCACCTTCTTCTTTTGAGCAATCTCAGCTGTTACCTGTTTAACCCCTTCCTTTTGGATTTCTTTTTGGACTTAAGGGTTACAGGATTTGATGTTGCTGGTACAAATGTGGCTTCAAACTCAGTTTTCATTTTAACCATTTTCTCTTTAATTTCCTCTTTATGTTTGAGTTTGGATCCTCTTTTGTACCAACAATCATCTGTAAGATGATTGAACAAACCACATATTTCACATGGTTTCTTCTTCATCTTATATTGATCATCAACTAAAGAGAATGAACTACTGAAGACTTATTCTTCAGCACTTTGGAAGCACTATTTGCTTTCTTGACTTCCTCTTTAGTAGTCTTCAAACCCTTTCTACTGACAGTTTTCTTCTCTTCAGTGCTAATAGTAGTTGGAGTTTGAACTTCAGGTGTTAAGTCTTGCTCTCCAGTCCTTTCAGGACTTCCAGAAATAACTCCTGAGTTGATCAACTCTTTGATCATGTGAGTGTCAGTATTTGAACCATCAAGATCAGCTGATAGGTTCAACGAGGGAATAATACTAACTTCAACTTCTGATGGTGCTCTATCAGAAAGTGAATCACATGATGAGGTGGATTGGTTATTGCTTTCTCCATTAGATTTCACTTCTGCTCTTGAAGCAAAATCTGTAGGAGGAGCAGTGTGATTATAACCAATGCCAAACTTCACATTGGAAGCTGATTGCTTACTAAGAAGCATTCAAAACCTTTGCATGATTGTACCCATCGATCACACTCTACTTGGGTGACTGCAAGGGTTTCTTTGAGGTCTTTGTACTTTTCTAAAAGTACCTCTTCCCTAGCCTTATCATCAGTGATTTAGCATTTAAGTTTATAATCTCATCATTTTTCTCTTTAAGTATAGACTCAAACTCAGCTTTTCTTTTGGAAATGATCTTTTCTAGCTCTATGTTCTTATTAATTAAAGCTACATTTGCTTCTCTAATGGAGGCAAATGCTGCTATGCATGTTTCGGAACATAATTTGGCCTTAGCCTCAGAGGATACCTGTGATACCTGTGATGAAGAGGCATTTGAGGATGATCCATCTGCAGACTCCAGAGCCATAAGTGCCAGATTCCTAAAAGGACTGTCACCACCATGTTGACCAGCACCTGTGAACAGTTGTTCATGACTAGACATGTCATCTGTTAAACTGCTCCAGTCAATAACTCCAGGGGTGAAGAAGCTGTGTTGTTGAGTTGAGGAGGTTGATGAGATTGAGATGGTTGAGGCTCAGGAAGAGCATGTGGTTGTTGAGCAATAGGTGCTTGAACCTGACTGGTTTGTGGCATGTAATAACAAGGGTAAGGATATGGCATTGGACCCTGAGGAACAAAATATGCAGGAGATTGTGGTTGAGAATGATGACCAGAATTGACAGGATGTTGCCCTCTGTTGTTGACTATTGCCAGGGAAAGTCACAAAGGGTGCAGAAGAATTAGATCCAGATGATCTACATTCTCTAGCAAAGTGTCCAAGCTTGTGGCATTTGTGACACCTCAACTTACTCTTGTCAAAACCAACTTTGGTTTTGCCAGAGAGTCCTGGGAACTTTCTTCCAGTTCTTTTGTAGAACTTCTGAGATCTGATATTTATCAAGGCCATTTGGCTCAAAATATCGATCTCTTCTAAGTCATCATCAGCAATCCCCTTGAGATCATCCATGATGAAGCATAGATTGTCATTATTACATCCAGTAAACTGACTATCAACACCCACAAATGCAGAATCAGAAGTGTTTGAAGAGAAATCAATATGCTCATCATACTGGCATTCAGATGAAGCATATTCTGACTCATGACCAACCAGGCAGTGTTTCCTGGTACAAAGTCATCAGTGAGCTTTCCAGATGATGACAGTTTTCATTTCTGTTCTATCTCTCTCTCAAATGTGAGCAATTTCCCATGGAGTTGGGTGAGAGATAGTTTGTCCAAATTTGCACTGGAGCGTAGGACAATAGTATATGTGTCCCATCTCTCAGGCAGTGATCTGAGAAATCTGTTATTCATCTGGCTATTGGTGTACTCATGTTTGACCATTTTTAATTCAGAGATCAAACAAGAGAACCGCTCAAACTGTTGAGTCAGTGTCTCACCCTTCCTATGAGAAATGTCTCATATTGTTGGGCAAGTATTTCTCTATTATTTGCCAAGACCTCATCTGTTCCTCCAAATTGTTCTTTCAAGGCATTCCAGAGGTCATGGGCAGTTTCATAATGCATTAGCCCAGAATAGATTTCATTGGGCAGTGCCATGGCCAGAATTCCATGGGCTTTTGCATCAATTTCAAACAATTTCTTATCCTCATCTGAGTATTGCTCCCTCCTCTTTGGAACCATGTGATTGGTTTCCGGGTTATTCACCATAGGCTTGTGTAGACCATATACCACAGATGTCCAACAACCTGAACTGTTAACAGACAGGTGATGGAGCATTCGTCGTTGCCATATGTTATACTCATTCCTAACCATCGGAGGCTTGGTTGAGGAACCAGTATTGTGAGGATCATTGGAAGGAGTAGTCATTTTAGAAAATTCAGACAAATTCAAGATAAGCAAAACAAATTTAGCTCAAAACCACTAAGAACCTCAATTAAAATAGCCAAAAGCGACAGAACTTCAATCTCTATAACAGATTCGTGCGAATTTGCTAGTTCGATCAAACTTAGAGCAAATGAGCAGTTTCAATGATCAATTGTTAGATCGATCAATGATTAACCTGCTCTGATACCATTTGATAGGATCTCAGCATCTAGTTTGATCAATTGGAATGATTTTAGCAGCGGAATAGAGTACCAACTAGCACAATCCGAGCAAGAATACCAAAGATATTGCAATAAACAGAATTAGTTATAGAGAGAGAAAGTTTCTGCAAAGAGAATATTTCATTCAATCACACGCTTTCATGGTGGCAAATTGTCACGAATACAATCAGGTCAATCATCCCTTATATAGGATATCGTGCTGGAACATTCCTTATATAGAGATATGACGTCTGTTGATGTCACTTGATAGTGACATCTAACAGAATTATTTAAACAACTGAACACAACTACTGAAGATGTCAAAACAGCTGACATCTTCTTACAAAAATACTAAGTGTTATCAGTTACTACAACTACTGAAAAAAGATATGACGTCTGTTGATGTCACTTGATAGTGACATCTAACAGAATTATTTAAACAACTGAAACACAACTACTGAAGATGTCAAAACAGCTGACATTTCTTACAAAAATACTAAGTGTTATCAGTTACTACAACTACTGAAAAGAACAACTGAAACTACAACGACTGAAGACAAGCTCTTCAGTCGTTTTACAAAACTACTGAAAGTAAAAACATAAAACTACTGATATCACAACTACTGAAGAAGTACTCTTCAGTTGTGTGACAAACTACTAAAACTTCAGTACTTGGTCTTCAGACTTGAACTTCAGACGTTTCATCAGCTGATGACTTCAGTAGATGTCATCAGCTGATGTCTTCAGTCTTTGTCTTCAGACTTTGTACATCAGTTGTTGATCTTCAGCACTTGTGGACTCTTCAGCTATTGTACTTCAGTACTTTGGTCTTCAGCTTCAGCACTTGTATTCTTCAGCTGTTGAGCTTCAGCACTTTAGTCTTCAGCTGTTGAAGTCTTCAGTACTTGATCTTCAGCTGTTGAAGTCTTCAGCACTTGTCAACTGCTGATGAAGCCTTCAGTAGTTGTTGTGATATCATGTGGGACATAGAGGTTTTCTGATCTTGGCTCATTGGTTCTTTTGGTCCAACAAAAGGAAAGTTCATCACCATTAAATCCCATCAGTGGTATCAGAGCCTTGGTTACAACATGCAAATCGGAAACCAGTCTTTTCACTAGTTATGTAGCTCATAAACTTTAAAGTGTTTAAAGTTTCTGATCTAGACAGTTTTTGGGCAACAATTTATTTTGGCCATGATTACGAGTCGCCAAAACATTGCCCGATTTATTGATTGTGTTGAATATGTAAATCAGGCCTGACCTTGTGATTGTGTTGTCTTTGTATTTTATTTCAGTTTTGTTTTATGGTTTTGGCCCATTTGATGGCTCAAAGTTTGTAATAGATAGGGTTTTATTTTCATTATGTATTATTTGTAATACTGTAAAGTTAAAGACCCGAAGACAAAATTGAAGACGAAGACACGGATCTAGGAGTCAGTGGGAGTTACTCAAGACAATAAGATGCACTCAAGTCCATCTTTGTGGTTGTTTATGTGTTGTGACCTTGTGACCTCGTTTGGTCTTGCTACTTGGCTCTAGCAAGATCAAACAAATTGGCCCTATTGATTTACATATTTGTTTGCTATTATGGTTGCTTTAATTTTATAATTGTTATAACATATTAACCTAATACCAAACTTTTAAAAGGAGTTTTAGATGACACAATAGTATAATACAAGTTCTAGACTGATTTTTACAACTTGTGAAATTTCATAAATAACAACCGGTTTGTTTTTATAAAATAAATAACCACTGGAGTTTTGCAAACTTAAACTAAATTTAACTTTCCAAAACTCATAACTTAATAGGTTCAACTATTAACTTTGATTGGTTCTTCATCTCACGATGAACCTAGTTTTAATAGGGTATTAAAATCTCGTGTCCCAGAGATGAAAGGGTTCGTTATTTATTATCACGAACTAATCATAAAACGAGGTTTTACAACGCACGTATGACTTAATTATACGTTGTGTTTGACCCTATTCGGTAAACACTAAAACTGGATCCCACAGATAGAAATCAATAGTCTATGCCACCCTATTATAAGGAACACTTGGAACTTTAAGCGAAACATCAGTGTTTGGAGCCACAGCACCGCACTTGATATGTAGTTTATTCTTCCAAGGTGCAAGGGTTTTGTTGATACTTCCGAACCTTTCACAAGTAACTGTTTTAGGATGACTATTACTTTTCTCTCTTGTTACGTGCCACAACTGTCTAGAGAGAAAAGTGGGCATAGATGAGGCTAAACGTATCAATGCATTGACAAATGTTATCGTTGCGGCCTCATACACGAGATTTGTGCAATTTTCACAATTGATAAACGTTGTCAGTCTGCCTAATCACTTACTAATGTTGCGTGCCCCAGCTGCCTTTAGTAACTGACCAAGCCAGATTCTCATTCCTTATTTAAACTTACTGTAAATAGGTCACTAATTAAATAAGGAAACAATACATCGAAAATACTAATTAATTATTTTGCTTATTTAACAGATGTCTTCTGAAACCAATAACTCCTTCATTCTCAAGTCTATTCTTGAGAAAGAGAAACTTGATAACACCAACTTTCTTGCATGGCACCGCAATCTGAGAATCGTTCTCAAGATGGAGAAAAAGCTCTATGTTATAGATAGAGCTGTTCCCAACGAGCCTGAAAACAATACGGCCACAGCCCGTAGAACTTGGGAAAAATTTAAGGAGGATGCCGATAAGGTAGCCTGCCTTATGCTAGCCACCATGTCCCCTGATCTCCAGAAGAACATGGAGGACATGGCTGCATTTGACATGATTGAGCAACTTAAGGGCATGTTTCAAAAACAGGCCCGACAAGAGCGCTATGATACCATGAAGCAGCTTATATCCTGCAAAATGCAAGAAGGCTCGCCTGTTAGTGCCCATGTGCTTAAAATGAAAGGGTACATCGACCAAATGGCCAAACTTGGTTATCCTATGCAAGATGAAATGACAGTAGACTTCATTTTGAACTCCTTACCTAGTTCTTATCACCAGTTCATAATGAACTTTAATATGAATGCATGGGTTAAGAGTGTAGCTGAACTACACGATATGCTCAAAACTGCGGAGCAAAACATACTAGGTAAAGCCAGTCAAATGTTGATGGTCCGATCTACTGGTGTTAGGAAGTCAAACCCCAAGAAGAAAACTTACAACAATAAGGGTAAAGGTAAAGTTATTGCTGCCAAGCCAGCCACCAACAACAAACAGCTGGCTAAAAACAAAGCACCACCCCCTCCTGAGGAGCGACACTGCTTTGAATGTAATAAGATAGGGCACTAGAGATGTAACTGCCCTGACTATCTAGCTAAGCTGAGGGCGAAGAAGGCTAATGGTGAAGGCACTTCTTCATGTACTCTCATTTATGTTATAGAACTTTTCACTGTTTCCAGCAACACATGGGTATTTGATACTGGATGTGGTTACCACATCATTAATGTCTTGCAGGAGCTTGAAAAATGGAAGAAACTGAAACAAGGCGGCATAGAGCTCATCGTTGGTGATGGGAAAAGAGTACCGGTTCTAGCAACTAGAACATATCATCTTTCTTATCCATCTGGTCTTGTAATTACTTTAGATAATTGTTTATTTTCTCCTGGTTTAACCAGAAACATTATTTCAGTTTCTTTATTGTTTGAACAAGGATTCAATTTAACCCACCTTTGTTTGAGGAATAACAGGTTTCAGGGACGAAACCTATGTAAGGGGGTGGACTTGTAACACTCGGTTATTTTAAATGTCATGAAAGAAAGAATAAAGTGAAGGAAAAGAAAGAAACACAATTTAACCCAAGTTGAGGGGTTAAATGAGTCAAAAGGACAAAATGTTTGAAAAAGTTGGTGTAAAAGGTGATGGCCGCCCATGATGTTACTCACACCTTTCCATTCGGATATTTTTAGAGAGAGAGAAAGAAAAGAGCTAAAAACTCTCGGGTTTTTGGAAGAACAAGAAGAAGTTCGAATTCAAGGTGTGAACTTGTAGCAAATGGGTTTTGAAGGAAGTCTTACCCAAGAGCCAGCTAAGGTGAGTTCTAGAACCTCCTTTTTACTTGTTTAAACTGATTTGGGGCTGGAAATGCATGTATGGAACTTTTTATAAAAATGGGTTTTTACCCGATTGTGTATGTGTATGTGTTTATGGGTGGGGTGTGATTTTGGGTGTGTTTATGGTTATGAATGTGTTTCTAGGGCTTATATTGTAAGATTTAAGCTTAGAACATGTTAGATGATGATTGGGGACTAAATTATGTTTTGCAAATATGAATTAGACTGCCCATGTGCCTAAATAGTGGCCCATGCGCCCAATGGTATAAACTGTCTAAGTGTTCCCATGCACCCAAAGTTCATGTGCTCAAATAGTGCTCATGCGCCTAGAATTAGGCTGAAATTGATTAAGTATCCAGACGCTTAGAAAGCCATGCGCCTAGGCACTCATTCGCCTGCATAATGCCCATGCGCCTAGAATTTTGCCCATGATGACTAGGTGTTGCCCATGCGCTTGGAAGTTCCCCATGCGCCTAAGTGTTTCCCATGCACCTGACCATGCGCTTGAATAGTGCCCATGCGCCTGAATAATTTTATGAATTTTGAGTAAAATATAAATTATAGGCTATGACTTGGGAGGTTTCCGGGGGTAATATAAGTTGGCTTTTTGAAGTCATATATGATGTGATGGGTGATGTATGATGTGCTTGATGATGATGATGTATGATGATTATGATATGTTCCTTATTGCGTATGATGACGTGACTTTACGTGGTGTGATTATGATATTGAACGTAAAGTATTATCTTAACGAAGTGAAAAATTTAAGATAATGAAAGTGAAACATAATGACCGAATGAAAAGTCTTGCAAGCAAATGAAAGGAGATTCACAACTCGTTGAGAGTTGTTAGCTCAACTTTGTGTTTACAGTGTGCGATCTTGGCTAACCCTTAAGGGTTCACACACAAGGGGAGTTAGTCTATGTGACTACTCCATACGTGCGATACGTGCGATATGGGGTCCTTGTCGCTTAACCCTATATGATATAGCTTTGTGCTCAAGAGGGGGGTTAAGTACATGACATGACCTAGATAGAAGTAAAAAGATAATAAATGTATGAAAAGTGCGATAAGTACGAAATGTATGAAACGAATGATGATGAAGATAATAATTATTACCTTGATGTAGGTATGATGTGTGATCACGTGCGATAGTAAAGAAAATGTTTTAACGAATGAAGGTAACATAATGTTTTATAAATTAGAGCTCACTTAGCAACGCTGACTTTTATGTGTTTCCAGTTGGCAGGTAAATGTGGCTGAGGATGGCACGAGGTGGCTACTTGGCTCATTTTGGATGGCCTCTATTTATGATACGATAATGTTTTTGCATTGTAATGCGAATGAACGATATTTTGTAATAAAAGTTGTATTAATTTGCAAAAGCGATTATTATAATGAAATGGAATGTTTGCTTTAATGTTTCCGCTGCAATGTTTTATTAAAGTTAATGTAAATGTATGTTTTATGTGCGATGATTGACCAGCTGTGAGCGTCCCGGGAATGGGACCTTACACAGGGGTTGCGGGTGTGCACCGACCGTCCTCCAACCCTGCCACGCAAAGGCTATGTCTCATTCGAATTTATTAACCTGAATTGAACTCATCATAGCGAAATGATAAAACCCCAAAACATAACAAAGCATTCAGATGAAATCACAAAATCGTATATTATCAACAGCTTCCTGTAGCATCACAAAGAACAACTGCCTTAGCTATTCTCAACTCATAATAATAAATTGTCTTAGATAAGTTAGTTTCATCATCACAGACCAAACAAAATTACATCTATAGCTCAACATAAATGTTGGCACAAGCATTTTGATCAATTAACAAACAAAATCAGGAATAACAGATCACACTCGAAAAGCAAACACCCAACCAATAATAAACCCAACTCTGCGGTTCTCCAAAGACGATCAGAAAGCATAAGTTTAAGGTGATCCGGTGACGAATCAACCACCATAGTGACCATCGGAGATCAGAATCAGGTTGGTAAGTGAGCAACAAACCATTACAGCCGTCGGTTCTACTGTCGCCACCTAGGGCATGGAAAACAAAAGAGTAATGGATGTGATCAGAATCTTATCACATCCACGTCGACAACGCTGATAACAGGTCGTCAACTAGTGATGACGATAGAAATCGGTTAAGTCGAAGACCTAACGCGTCCACACAACAACAACAAGACACCACTCGTCGAAATAGAGCCACCACCACCATCACAACCTCGGGTCCCAGAAAAAGGAATACCAACCAACAACCACATATTTGGGCAAACAAACCTTAACACAACCATGCGACCACATCGACGTTAGTGTCACGCACAGCAAACCGGCATGCATATAGACCACCAGTTGTTTCTACGACCATAACGACGCATGTGGCAGAGGGTGAGGATTCCTATTCGTCAAAGGAACCCTAACCACCACCATGCACACACAATGACGATAGTGCCGCTAGCACCAACGACAAACAAACAGATAGGTACAATCAATGCAGTTTTGGCGACAGAAAAACACGATATCTGTCATTTCTCTCTCTAGGAATCAACCAGATAGACAATATGGAGGGTTCTCTTCCTTTTGTATCTCTATAAAGACATTTGGGGAGGGGGAAAAATGTAAATCTTACAAACTATTGTGGCCATAACGTAATGCTCATATCTACCCTGTTCCTTCACCTTGGTTTATAAATATATAAGAGAATGACAAAAGGAATCAAAATCAAATCATAGGGTATGTTTGGGATTTTTTGATTTGATTGAGAAAAACTTTTAATAAAAAAAAACTTATTAACTTATGATTTTTCAAAAAGAGTCTTTAAAAAATGTTTGGATTTGTTTATAAACTAAAACGTTGTAAAATGATAAAAACAACATACTTTAAAATGATGAGAGTTAATAAGAGTTAATAGATGAGTATAATAAAAATTAGACTAAAAGTAGTTTTAAAAAAAATAATTTTCAAAAATCAATAAATAACTCTTTCCTTGTTTTTTAAAACTTTCTTTATACCCAATATGAAAAATTAGTTTGAAAAGTTTTTTTTAGTTTTGTCAAACATGTGTTTTTACTTACTAACAATAAATTAAAAATAAAAAAGAAACAATCCCAAATATAGACTTAATAATATCTAGATGATTTCGTTGAATCAATATCTTCGTTGCACTAAATTTCGTTGAATCAGAATTCGTGTTGACCCTAAAAGACCTAGAATCTGAGCTTACGCCATTGTTGACCACAGAGACACTCACATTGTCACCAGCACCATGGTTGGTTTCTTCTCACTACTTTCAATAAACCCTAATCTTCATTGTCTATTATGATATATTTTACTGTGCGATCACATAACTTAAGATCATTCGTAGTTAACGTGATTCAGTCGGTGTCATGTTCGATTATGTCAAGGGGGTTGTCGTAATTTGAAGCTTTGAGTCTATTTACATTACTGTAATAGCTCAAACTAGTGTAAATTAGGGTTTGTTTTCGTCCTGATGATGATGAGATGCTAAGTTTAGTTTATGTAAATTAGGGTTTGGTGTCTTGGCGGATGATGATCACGAGATGGTGAGTTTAGTTTATTCCTCTGCATAAAACTACTCAAATGGACAAACTTTGTGTGCTTAAGATCGTTTCGTTAGGGTTTTACTTCTTGTCATTTCGATTAAATTATATATATTTGTGCTTGACTGGTTCATTGGATCTGATGACACGAAGTAGTATGTTTCAAGTTTTGTTTTTGTTTTTTCATGCCATTTGTCTTTATTTTAATTAGTTTCAGTGTCTATTTGAGGATTTATCTACTCAAATCTGAACGCAACTACAAATATTCATCCACACATTGCGGGCATTACATAAAGATTGATATTTTTATATCTTGACCCTTAAAGTTCTTTAATAGAAGTTGTTTTGGGATTTTTAAAAAAATTTTGAACTTTAGGTGAAATTGGACATGATAAAGATGTTGAGAACTTATATTATATTGTATATTGTTCTAGTTTTTTCTTTTTGAGTTTGACTTACCTGCTGTGGGACCCAACAAATGTGATCATCTATTGGATATTGCAAGAGTTGTGTGGGTAGGGGACAACTTTTTATTAATTTATTATATTTGCCTATAAATTTTGTGGTTGAGGTTTCTCCAATAAAATTGCAGAATTGCTTAATGTATGGACATAATAGAAGTAAAAAAAGTATACAGGAATTCTTTCACTGCTATTCTGTGAAGTAGCTTTTTAACAGATTGTTTGATTCCTATCTGCTCACAGCTCACTATTCTAAGTGCATGTAATTATTAGACTATTATATTATTAGATATAGTTTATAGTTATCATCATGATAGTTATCACCTATCTCTAGTTTATCTTCTTAATACGTAGGGATCTAGTTGTACATTCACCCTATATATATAGGGTATTATTATTCAATGAGGATCATCAGACCATAATACCATAACCATTGTTATGGTATTAGAGCCTCAAAATTGAAAAACCCATCTTGTGCGTTCTAAAGCTATGGCAGACGACAAGGAAAAGGAAACCCCTCTCGACATCCCACCAAAATCAGCCGAAGTCAAAGCCATGGCTTTGCACCCTGCCTACTCTGTCACAAACATACAAACCAAGATAAGCACTCTTGATGGAACCAAAGTTACATACTCGTTTTGGACCAAGCTGTTCAAGTTGCACGCAAAAGCATATAAGGTGCTTCATCACATTGATGGAACCAAACCGCCGGTTGAATCCGCTAATAACTATGATCAGTGGATATAAATCGACGCATTGGTTCTTCAATGGATCTATAGCACCCTGTCCGATGACCTCTTGGTGCGTGTACTCACGAACGATACCACCGCTCAAGCCACATGGGACAAACTCAAAACAATATTTCTTAATAATAAGGGCTCACGCGTGGCTGCTCTTGAACAGGAATTCTCCATCTTAACACTTGGTGCATGTTCCTCCTTAGAAGCATATTGTCAACAATTAAAGGACTTAGCTGATCAACTCGGCGACATCGATCACCTGGTCTCTGAACTGCGCCTAGTCCTCCAATTGGTTCGTGGCCTTCCGTCCGAATTTGACGGGGTTGGCACTTTTATTAACCAAAGCGCACCCACTTGGGACACTGCAAGAAGCATGCTACAACTCGAACAACATCGTCAGAATGCTCGGCTCACTCATGGGACTACCTCATAACACACGGTACTTGCTGCTCCCAATCTTGATCGATCTACCTCTACCCCTCAACCTATGGGATACCAAGGCAATCGAAACCAAGGCTATCACAGCAACAGACAACAAAACCCCACCTGGGGCCGAGGCTATGCTGGTCGGGGTCGCGGCCGAAATTAACAGGGTCGCGGTCGTGGACCACCGCAACATAACTACACCCACCAAGCTTGGAATAACCCTCCCTGGCAACACAACTCTTGGAAGCTGCCACCCTCCCCTTATCTGTCCGTACCCATCTCCAACAAATCCCCATAGTGGGCCAACTCCACCACCAACACAGGCCCAACACAATACACCAATCAACCCACTGCTCCACCCTAACAACCTGTGCCAGGCCCATCCTCTAGCCCATCCCCACAATTTGCAGGCTACTCGGACTACAACCCGACCGACTTAACCCAAACAATGCACAACTACACTTAAACGTCCCGAATCAATCATGGTACATGGACACAGGGGCGTCTTCCCATCTCACTCCCGATCCTGGTAAGTTTACTAGCCCCATATCTCATTCTCCTATAACTTCTATTTTCGTTGGCAATGGTTCGACTTTACCAATTTATGGGTACAGACACACCACTCACCCCACCCACAACCGGTCCTACCAACTACGTGATATCCTCTACTCCCCTTCTATTATCCAAAACTTATTATCCGTCCGAAAGTTTACTATTGACAATCAAACTTCCCTTGAATTTGATCCGTTTGGTTTTTCTGTGAAGGACCTCAAGACTGGAGCTCTTCTTTCATGCCACAATAGCACGGGTGACCTTTACCCATTCACCAAACCTGCCCCACCAACCGTCCTAATTACTTTATCCAACGATCAATGGCATGCTCGTCTCGGTCACCCAAGTGCTCCAGTGTTAGATTTACTTAGTCCAACTTTATCACTTTCATGTAATAAACAAATGGTTTCCTCTTTATGTAATTCATGTCAACTTTCTAAGCATAAACGTTTACCCATTTATGACTCTACATCTATTACGTTTGCACCATTTGATATTATACATTGTGACCTTTGGATGTCACCAATCCTAAGTAAATCCGTTATAAATACTATATGGTCCTCATAAATCTGAAACCGTTAGCAATTTTAAAAAATTCCATACCTTTATCCACACCCAATTTCATCGGAATATTAAATCTTTTCAATGTGATCTCGGCGGTGAATTTGATAATAATGAGTTTAAAACCTTTGCCCACACGCATGGTCTCGTTTTTTGCTACTCGTGTCCCCACACCTCCCAACAAAACGGTCGAGCGGAACGGATGATTCAACATTTAAACAATATCATCTGGACTCTCCTTACCCATGCCCACCTACCACCCTCCTTTTGGGTGGAGGCACTTTACACCGCCACCTATCTTCATAACATCCTTCCTACAAAACGCCTAGGCTTTTCCACCCTCGCCTTTACCCTCTATCGTCGCCACCCGACCTACAACCACCTCCGCGTATTCGGATGCACATGTTATCCAAATACCATTGCCACCCAACCACATAAATTACACCCACGATCTATGCGTTGTGTGTTCCTTGGCTACCCAGAAAATTTCTGGGGGTATCGTTGCTATGACCCAACAACCGGTAAAGTCCACCGCTCTAGACACGTCACCTTTGACGAACTCACCTTTCCTTTTGCCACCCACCCACCACCTGCCGAGACAACTTATTCTTTCCTAGATGACCCACTACCACCCTAGTTTACCTATGCAACCCAACCACAAGTCGCCCCACCTCCTATTGCATCTAACACCACCATTGCCACAACACCTACCCACACGCCCTCCCCTTCGGGCCCACCCCCCACTTCACCCACCATCACTAAGACATACTCTCGCCGCAAACATAACCCTTCCACCATAACCGCACCCCCACCGGTCACCCCTGCCAAAACCGCTGCCCCGACTCACTCGATGACCACACGATCCAAGGTTGGTATATCTAAACCACCTGCCCGCCTCAACCTTCATACCACCACCACACCTCCCATCTCACCTCTCCTTACGTCCTACACACATGCCCTTTCTGACCCAAATTGGTTACTCGCCATGAATGACGAATTTTGAGCGTTACAGGTAAATGAGACGTGGGAACTGGTCCCCCGCCCGACGAATAGCCGGTTATTCGTTGTATGTGGCTATTCTGTCATATATATAAGGCTGATGGCTCACTTGACAGGTACAAAGCATGATTGGTTGTAAATGGCAAATCCCAAACCGTTGGTATTGATTGCCACGAGACGTTCAGTCCGGTGGTCAAACCTACCACCATCCGGACTGTCCTTAGTTTGGTCGTCTCCCGGACTTGGCCCATACATCAATTGGATGTGAAGAACGCCTTCTTACATGGAGATCTTCAAGAGACTATTTACATGAACCAACCTCTTGGATTTGTCGATCCACAAGCACCAACACACGTGTGTTGGCTACGCAAGTCCCTCTACGGACTCAAATAGGCCCCGAGAGCATGGTATACCCGCTTTGCTACGTACATCACATCACACGGGTTTCGCAGCAGCAGTTGTGATTCATCTTTATTCATTTACCGAGATGGAAATCACACCGCATACCTGTTATTGTATGTGGACGACATCGTCCTCACAGCATTCGATGCCGTTTTTTTAAACACTGTTATTATCACTCTTTCCAGGGAGTTTGCTACGACAGACTTGGGTTATCTTCTTCACTTTCTGGGTATTACAGCCACTTGCGATAGCCATGGTCTATTTCTATCTCAAGCTACTTATGCTCGTGAGATTCTTCAACGAGTATCTATGACAACATGCAAGCAATGTACGACACCTGTGGACACATCCGCCAAACTGAGTGCCACCGCCGGTGAACTCCTTCCGGATGGGACTCTCTATCGCACTCTTGCCAGTGCCCTTCAATATCTCACCTTCACAAGGCCCGATATTTCCTACGCTGTCCAACAAATTTGTTTGTTTATGCATGCACCCTGGGAGCCGCATTTTCAGTTCATGAAGCGCGTTCTTCGTTATCTCCAGGGTACTATTGATTACGGGCTTCGACTTGTACCTTCCACCGTGCTCTCGTTAACCGCCTACTTCGATGCTGATTGGGGCGGGTGTCCGGACTCACGACGGTCCACCTCAGTCGTGGTCTTCTAAACGACAACCAACGATCTCACGGTTAAGCGCGGAAGCGGAATATCGTGGTGTTCAAATGCTGTGTCCGAAATTACATGGCTACGGAACTTGCTAACCGAGTTATATATTCCAACACACAAGGCTACCATCGTCTATTGTGATAATGTGTCGGCTGACTACCTCTCCGAAAACCCAGTACAACATCAACGCACCAAACACGTGGAGATAGACATACATTTTGTCCGTGAAAAGGTCCGGTTAGGACATGTTCGAGTTCTACATATTCCTTCATCCATGCAGTATGCCGACATTTTCACAAAAGGGTTGCCACGTCAATTGTTCGAGCAATTCAGATCCAATTTGAGCGTTCGTCTGCATACCGCTCCAATTGTGGGGGCGTATTAGACTATTATATTATTAGATATAGTTTATAGTTATCATCATGCATGATAGTTATCACCTATCTCTAGTGTATCTCCTTAATATGTGGGGATCTAGTTGTACATTCACCCTATATATATATAGGGTATTATTATTCAATGAGGATCATCAGACCATAATACCATAACCATTGTTAGTAATAACTTAGTTTTGACATAACTTTGTCTTAAGTTTTTAATTAAAACTCTAGATTTACTTATCAATTTGTCGATTTTGATCAAAGCTCATCATATTTTTAGAAGTGTTTGCGGTTAGCATATCCAATGTTGCCTGTGACCATGAAAGTTGAGTGAATCTTGAGAACCAAAGTCAATTTTACAAAAACTAGTAATTGTGACCTAAGGGCAAACTGTACTTTTAGATGAGCAATTGAGCATTGCAATTAGTACTTGACATCTAAAAATTTTTACTACTCTGTAGGTCACACCATGTGATATATGTGGCGATCCCGGTGTCATTGAAGCTATAATCACTTGTTGCGAGTGTAAAGCTGCACGTGAGCATCTGTAAGAACCCTCTTCTCTATCCTCATTTAACATATATTATTACAAACACTGTATATTTTTCTAATATGTTCGAAATGTCACTCTTTTGTAGTTACTGCATGAGAGTTTTAGGACACAGGCCCCACCGTTTTGGCGTTGTGAAGAATGTGATCAAAATAAGCTGGGTTCGCCGAAAACAACTGATAAAGAACAAAAACTCGAAATATCTCAAGCATAATACAGCGAACCAGTTTGGTTATAGAATGTCCAAATAAAAATCATATTGGTAGCAAATATAGTTTCAAGGAAAAGAAGGTTGATAAAGGAAAAACAAAATATCTAAGTTGCGATGAAGCTGTAAAGCTTTCTTCAGGTTCCATGAACTAAATCATTCTCCAAGAAAAGAATCTCATTCTGCACATGCAATGTCCAAATTTATGTTACCAACTCGTGTTATTCAACAATCAACTAGTTTAAAAGGTGAAACTAAACTGTTCATGAAATATATGTCTATTTAGTTTGCTAATTACAATGACTATGAATTCATGTTGCGCATGCTAATTTTTTCTCATAATTACTGTTATAGAAAGGGGTACACCATCTATTAAGTCCCCCGTA